>VOMN01134085.1:0-12113 GCA_014899125.1 Orchestia grillus | reverse complement strand
GCGCTGCGAGTGAACACGATTTAAATTTAGGGTGTGACTAGACGCCCAGAAACGTAAAAGCTAACTGGGATTCCGAATAACTCAATTAAAATTCAGCCACTCAAGCCGCTCATCTCTATGGAAATGAACTTCTAAAAAATTCTCGACATTTTTGACAAATGCGTGAGCGAGAGAAATGCAGACGTCAGAGCTCTCCTTCAGGATTGGCTACAGTTAATGCAAATGTGAGGGCGGCTGTTTAATGGAAAATTCGTGCAGCAATCTTAATGCGGCCTCAACATTTTCAAGCGCGGATAAAGTCACGGGACTGCAGTGACGACTGAAGGCAGATGAGGTCTGACGCATCGACCAGCCTCAACCGCTGCGAGATTTACGAATATTATCCATTCTGCTCACCACGGCGCTGCGGCTCCTGCTCGGCGGCGTCTGTGCACCTACACAGTTCTTTATGAGGGCTGTGAGGGCTGACAGCGCCGCTGTGGGGTGTTGTGTCTGGTGCTGTGGTGCAGTGGCTGTGTGAGTGTCTGGTGCTGTGGTGCAGTGTGAGTGTGCAGTACAGCTCTCAGTGTGGCTCAGTGCCCTTCAGCGAGCATGGTAAATGAATTAACTGAAATCTCATGTAGAAAGTTTCAAATATTTTAAAACATTCGGCAAAATTATAAACTCAAACGTCACAAAATTGTCACATATTAATGAATACATTAAGTTCAACTTAGTTTATTTTATTATAGACACGCGGAATATTTGTGCACAGAAGCGGATCGTTGTGCAGTTTGAGGGCTAAGTCCGATCTAGCGGAGGGAAATTCGTTTGTCGTCATGTTTGAATTATCGTTTGTAAGGGAAGATTCCATGAAATTTTCAAAGAGTATGCCACAACACACAAAAATTATGGTGAATTCAACGGGAGACTTAGTGTTGTTTGGCTACTACATCACAATTTCTTGCAGGCACAAGTCCGAGCGCGGCGGGCTGGCGTGGCGTTGAGACACAGCATGTTCTCGCTCGTTTGCTCAGCGCAACAAATATATTTACCTAAATCGGAAAGAACGCCTCAGTACATACTTGAAATTCCGCAAGACCCACACCGACCGCAACGCTTGCATCACGCTTGGTAGAAACCCGCTCTAAGTAACGACATGGAAAGTCATTTGGGGCAGTAAAAAGTGCAAGTGAGATCTGACTGGAGGTTATTTCGATGGTATCCTGGTGCTTAAAAATTATTGAAGCAACAGTCAAGAGTGAACCATCTCCGTTTTAGGAATTCAATTTGAGCAGAAGCTCGTGTGATGTTTCATAAGAAAAAGAAAATAAAAAGTATTGAAATGAATAGGATGGTCATTTATTCCAACTACGGAAATAATGTTCAGAAGTCAGAATAGGTGTATATGCAATGTTATACACAACGTCATCGACTATTCCCATGTATTGCGTTACAGCTTATACTACATCAGCAAAGGCGAAGGAGAAACCTATTTGAACGAGAGCTGCACAGTAACCTTGCTTTCAGCCACAAGCACTACAGCAGCACAAGCACTCAACCACAAGCACTCCAGCAGCACAAGCACTAAACCACAAGCACTACAGCAGCACAAGCACTAAACCACAAGCACTACAGCAGCACAAGCACTCAGCCACAAGCACTACAGCAGCAGAGGCATTGATGGGAGAGAAACATATCTGAACGAGAGCTGCACAGTCCCCCAGCTCTCAGCCACAACCCGCGGTTGTGCCCCTGACGCCAGGTGACGCACGAGAAGGGGTCGCTACTCAAATGGGAGTCATGTCTCAAAAACTAATCTGCAAAAGTGAAACCAGGTGTACGTACAGAAATACTTTCTTAACTTTTATTTCCGAATTTATTTACGTTCAGCATTTTATAAACTTCGGACCAGACTTTGTGAGTCTTCGAAACGTAAATTGCACCCTTATGAGAATTGTACCTCTATGTAAATTGCATCCCTAGGCAAATTGCAACCCTAGGCAAATTACACCCTAAGGCAAATTGTACCCCTTGGCAAATTGCTCTCCTATGCAAATTGCACCCCTAGGCAAATTTATTGCACCCCTATTCAAATTTCACCCCGAGATAAATGGCACCCCTAGGTAAATTGTACCCCTAGGCAAATTACACCCTTGACAAATTACACCCATCAGTATATTTCACAACGAAGACAATTTTTTGGGGCAAGGCTTGAAGGTTTTCACATCTCACATTGATTTTTTTTCGAAAAAGAACAGTGAAAAATAATTGTGGCGTACAAAACACTAGTCATATATATATACAATGCGTATGAGTTAGCTATATCCACGAATTTATATAAATGTAAAATCTTAATACGATCATTCTATTATTGAAGTACATTACGATAATACCTTGATAAATTAGGAAAATCTTTCTGCTCACTACGATGCCTAATATTTCCAGATACTGCAGTATGACATCCTACAACAATGGCACTTCACAGACAACCTTTAAAATACACTCATATTCATTTCTGCTTTCAACACTAGGTCAAACCAAGACTTAAACCCCCAAACTACGATCAGAGTGAATTGATTAACAGCTCATGTAGCCAACACGCAATAACTTGAGTCAGTTGTAGGAGGGTAACATTTGAGAGACCTGCCTGTATAATTCTCTCCTGTGTAGCCTCAGCTCAGTGTGCTGTGTTCTGTAGCCTCAGCTCTGTGTGCTGTGTTCTGTAGCCTCAGCTCTGTGTGCTGTGTTTTGTAGCCTCAGCTCTGTGTGCTCCGTAGCCTCAGCTCTGTGAGCTCTGTTCTGTAGCGGGTGGGAGCACTGCGGACCTCCTTTGTAGCGAACACAATGAAGAGCTTCTCTCGGACCGGCCTCCACACAAGCTGTCAAGTCGATTAGCAGCGGAGGCAGTAAGACAATGCGAAGACTGAAATAATTGCCCTGATGCAACCTGAAATTTTCCAAGGTTTAGATGGTGAGTGCAGGAGATATGTCCTATCGGAGGCGCTGTTGATGGGCTGGCTGGGACACTTGTTAAATGGGCAACGTATTGAATTATGCGCATGGCCTTCTATCTATCACTTGACTGAATGAATTTAAAGGAACTCCAGTGGAGTACAAGTTAGCCTCAACAACCGAATTATCTATTTACATTTTCGTATTAATATGGCATTGCCATAACCAACTCAGAGGGCAGCATTGAAGCAAGGATCTCAATTTCTCAGCCAGACGCACGAAGAGGTGAAAAATGACACAGAGTGTTCGCTCGAATACTTCTTTCACACATTCGTTGCATGTAGCAAATAAAGTTGATGAAAAATGGATCTAAACAGTAAAAAGTTCCCCATGCATTCTTTTGATTGGGTGATGCGAGATTGCCCCCTAAGCGTCGATCATACTTCACAAAATTAATGATAGGCTTCATTTAGCTGGAACTGAATGTTAAAACGAGCAATAACGTACTGCTGAGTGATAACAACATTCATATAGAGTTCAGAAGTGTTCACGTATTCACATTCTTCATGCGTATACCCGAGATTTGTTCAATCATACATGGCCCAATAAATGAACGTTAACCCCCCAATATTAACGACTCTGACACCCCAACGCTGCCCGCTGCCCTTCCGCGCAATCTCTAAACACGCTTCAGTGCACGTGATAATTGAAGCCTCGACACGTTTGCGAATTTCTTCTGTAAGTTATAAATGTGAACTGAAGCGGAAGCCAGCGAGACAGAAAGTCACGGAGCGGAAGAACCGCTGACTCATCACTTGCTTTAGACTTTGGCTGTCGAATGGTGCGAAAAGTGTATAGGCTTTAAATTAGAAGAATTAAGAGAGACTACGTCATCAAGTTCAGCAGAGCGGATTATGAGAAGCATTTCTTGCTCGTCTGTTCCTTGGGAACGGGTTCCGGCGAAGGAGAAATGGATTGGGCAGTTGGTCAAGGAAAAGTGGCAGTTACGGCTCAAAGGTGGGGACGTTGCTGGAATTATTTACGGAGGCACATGTCCTCATCTTCCTCTGAGATGGAATGTTCATTTTAAGGTGCGATTGATTGGCTTAAAGGAGAAGAATAATGCTAATGAGTTCCTAATTGCTACAAATTGGTGTTTGTTTAACACAAAATGAGTTTACGCGGCTTCTATTGTAAAAGAAAAAAATGATAGGGATTTTCATTTTATCTCTCATACATTCTTGGTATAGTTGTGTCTGATAAATGAAAGCTTACTTCCCTAAAATATTCAAACATACAATAAGATTTTATAAAAAGTCAACTCGAAACTATAATCAAGTACGTAATTGCATGGAGTTGTTCGAAACACCTTTGTATCTAACTTTTCATGAGATCAGTCAGAGAAGCTACGTCTAACACTCAAAAAGTGAAATATAATAAAAGCAACTTCAATGATGATATAATGTTTTCGCTTACATATAAGTAATTATGGTTTTACACGGGCTTCCGGTAAATATGAGACCTATTTAAAATATAATGACTGAGGTATATCGAAGACATGTGAATCATTTCGGCGGAACAAATCAGGCCAATTTTACGTATATGCTAAAAGCTTCTGTTGAAACCTACATCTAGCACCTTACTTTGGGTTAATTAACGTATGAATTCCCTCTGATAAAATGCCATCATTACCAATGCAACATACGTCCAAGTTTGCAGTGCAGGTAAATACAATAGTACACTTAAGAGTGCTAACACCTGGGTGCGATTCATGAGAGATGAGACGATATAAGGGAGCTCAGTAAGTACAGTTAGTGTGACATAACTGGACAGCTGTAGACATGATGCAGGGCTGTGCAGACGAGGAAAGTGGCTGGGCTGTGCAGACGAGGAAAGTGGCTGGGCTGTGCAGACGAGAGAAGTGGCTGGGCTGTGCAGGCGAGGGCGCAGCAGTCGTTCCATCCGCGCAGTCGAGCGTTTTATTGCCGCTGGTAACCAAGGAGCGAGCGCAATAAAATGTCAATATTAGTTTCTGCTGCGTCCATGCGGCTAAGTAAGCAATATGTCGGCCCTCCAGTGTTGTCAATCGTGTAAGAACAATGGGCAAAAATAGACACACATCAAGCACACATAAAACGAATTGATTTATCATGGAGCCAGGCGGAGGAAGCTCGGTGGAAGTTCGCAGGGGAAAATTTTGAGGTTCAAATTACAATGATGGATAGCTGGATATTTCTTGGTTGCAATCTCCCAAGGAGAATTTGAAGAAAAATTTTGGAAATCAAATGAAATTGATATTATCTGACTAGTTGACGAATTTGTGGCTACGTAGAACCGTCACATGTGCATGAATGAGACGTCGTTTGCCCTTAAAACTACAATCTATTTATTGTGTGAATTGATCGGGAGTTGTGCAATTTCATTCGCATGTCTTTACATTCTTCTCATAAAGAATAAGAAGTCGCGTCTCGCAAAACTTAGCGTTGTTGCGTACGCCGACGCTCGTCCACAGGCGATGGCGTCGCAGAGTAATCGAGTGACTTGGTGGAGCTCCTCCTGCTGAGAGGAACTCCGTGCCACTTGATTACCTCACGCCCCTGGCAGCGTGCTACTGTACACAGAGGTGGCAATATGTCAGGTCAACATATCTGTGCAAACAAATCTTCAGGGACATGTATGTTCATTCGCTAGCTTCTAAAACAGCCCCGTTGGGACCAGTAAAGAATTGCTCAAGGCATCCAACATAATGAATGTATAGCCATCATCAAGAATAAGATTGTTACCGTTTTTCTGAAGAAGTTAAAATCCGGTAAAATTCTATTTCACAAACCGTTCTATTTCGTATGTCCTAAAAATAATAGTTATCTTTACATTGTTTTCACATAAGGGAAATATGTTTTTTGATATAAACAAATGGGTACCTATGATGCTTTTCTACTATTCATGCTGACGTTGCAAGGCGCCAGCAGCACGGTGGAAGAGTCAGAGGGGACTTACGGAGACTTGCTGTTCCATTGGACCAGCCACGTGAGACAGAGTGAAGCTCTGCGGGTGATGAGTGCATCCCTCATTGTGTGTGGTGGTGTTGTGTGGCCCGTATTGTGTGTGGTGGTGTTGTGTGACCCGTACTGTGTGCTGGGGTGTTGCTGAGTAGCCCAATACATAAGCATTGCTATCAAAATTTAAACAGTGGTCAGAACTGCGCACCCTGACGCCCGACGGGATGGAGGAACAGAGCGTCCGAACCGATCACAAATAATCACAACGCAGGCGAACATCGCCTGTTCACACGGGCCGATGTTCAACCCAATTACGCAGGACTCAAATGTTGTGTTTTCTGACGCCTAATGAAGCCTCGGATCGCAAACTGCAATGTAGAAGTCGTGTTTTATGAAGGAAAAATTACTCTCCTTACGGTAAAATCTTTCTTGTTAATAGAATGAAACTCCTGTGAGATGCGATGTGGCATTCCCTCCGTCAAATGCAAAACAGCGGTTGCTTGAATTACTTATTAACAAGACTTGCCAGCAGCAGACGCTTAGTTTCAATGCCGACAAAACTTTCCTGCCGCGAGCAAACGCCGCCGAAGTTTGGCCTTACGTTCCTTGCCTGAGATTAATGTTCAAAGTCTCAATAATTCGGTTTTCGCCCAGTGACTTTCTGATAAGTTCACACATTGAAAGCTTCACTCAATTGTCACTAACTTCGATTGCAAGGCATGGCAACGAGTGAACGCGTCTCAAGCTCTCAACCGGTCAAAAGTCCAAGCCCAATCTTGTTTCAATTTTTCATTTCTCTCCTTCTCCCCACTTGAACATTCAGACTCATGTTTGACATGTGCAATTTTCCAGTCACTAATTCCGTTCTAAAGGTATTTTCTTTCATCGGCAGGGATGACCTCATTTCAAAAGGTCAAAGGATCGTCAAGTAGCTCAATTCTGTGTTTATGATCTGTTCGATATCGAAGTAACACTTTCATGAAGTTTGAATGGGTTATTTACACCTTCAAGATTTTCAGTAAGTCATGAAAGCTTTCCTTCCAAAGTCCCTAGCGATCTTAAGACTGTCTATATTCGGTTTCATCCTACAGGTGTTACTGAATTTTAGTTTTAATGCAAAAGGCATCAGTACAGCAAGTCCATCTCTCGACTCAGTACTCGGGTCTGTACAGACGACTCATTGAATACATTCACAAGGACTGGATGAGTAACATTTGCCTTGAATATGTTATTATCAAACAAATTAAGCGCGTCTCTCTGCAGTAGAAAAGTTTATTATTTCATCGTAGTACAGGTCGGGCAAGTCCAGGAGTGGTGCGTGCAGCCAGCATATGGGGCAAGTCCAGGAGTGGTGCGTGCAGCCAGCTATGGGGCAAGTCCAGGAGTGNCAGCATGTGGGGCAAGTCCAGGAGTGGTGCGTGCAGTCAGCATGTGGGGCAAGTCCAGGAGTGGTGCGTGCAGCCAGCATGTGGGGCAAGTCCAGGAGTGGTGCGTGCAGTCAGCATGTGGGGCAAGTTTCCATGCCTGAATATAGGCAGAAAAAGTTCAAAACTGTGTAACTTGATAAAGTCATTATTTATGCCGATAAAATTTGCATGAAGCCTTAGAATGACAAAGGCCTGCATGAGTGCTGCCGCCACAAGAAGGGCTGGCTTTTTCCGGCAATGTGCCCACTAGAGTTTGTCCGTTATTGCTGGCAGTTCGTCCGTAAAATTTAAATTGACCAAACGGAAATTATTTTTCATTGCAATAGCACAATAAGCTGGGTCTGCTACCTCTGAAAATAACTCCATTATGATTGAGACGATTTGAGAAATGCACATGTTTTTGAAAATAAAAAGTATTTTTCGCTGCCCTAAAGATGTAAAGGTTAACGCATTCACTGAGGTCAGATTTATGCTACAGAATGGAACGCCGTGCTAACATGCGCAAGTTATCCAGCTCGTGTTCACACCCTGCACGGAAAATTCCCACACTGCAACCAGGTACGTGTGGAAATAACGGAACACTGCCGTAAATATAAATTTTACCCTGGGCACCGCGCAGTTGTAACACTGCCTGTCAACGTGAATTGACGTGCAACTCTTCACAATTTTCTCCGCAGCGTCGAAATTCATTGAGGAAAACCCTGAAAATTTGCGACTGAGTGAGACCGCGACGAAAGTGCGCACCTCAGCGTGCGCGCGCACCCGGCCCCATGCGGTCACTAGTTTCAACAGTTCGTACATTGCATACCAGGGATCATTTAAACATTTAAAGCAAAATATTTAAATATTTAAAGTTAAGCATTTTCACAGCTTAAGTTGCGCTTCATGCATTACTCACCATGGCTTAGTAATGGAAAAGGCGCATGTTGTACGTTTAAATCATGAAAGGCTGTGTATTGAAAACATTATTCATCGTATTTCGTATCGATTTCTCCTGACTTTCGTCAGAGCTATCTCTGCATCAGGCAATTCCGCTGACTGAAAAATTGAGTAATGTAATTTTTGTGCAAGAAATCGCCTAAAATTTGCAAAAACTCAGCAGTGTATTTCCAAATTATTGGTTTTGAAAACTGTACACGTGAATTTGAGTCAAGCGAGCACACATACGGCATCACATCGGCTTTAGACGCCGTCACTGGAGCGCCTACACCAGGATCGGCAGCGTGGGATTGTCCGTGGAAACGCTGACTTTCAAGAATTAGCGTCAAAAATTTGTACTACAACGTTCAGCCTTTCACTCCAACTCACGCCATACAATAGAAACATAGTAAATTATTTTTAATGATCAATTTATAGTTATGAAAGAGAGGTACACTTATGTTGAGAAGTTGAGGTTAGAAATGGTAGAGTGAACATTTGTTCAGAGATAAAGGTTTTTAACTTTACCAGTTTAGGAAGGACTTGACGTTCAAAGTACAATTATTGGCATACTCCACAACCTGTGGCATGCTGGTGATGGTTGTGGAGTGACCACAGCGTTGGACCGTACTTGCCGGAATGTTGCATGGCAATCATTATCATATTTAATTAAAGTTGCCGATGTTTGTAAAGATAAATTTTTAAATAGTAAAATTTTGTCGTAATAGCAATATCCATCTAAGGAATGTTGATTACAAGTACGATGAGATTAATACAAACGATAGAAAAAGACTTCCGCTGGAATGGAATGTCATACACTTCAGGTTTTGATCCCAACGATGCTCACAATTCCAGCTCCAAATTCAGGCAAAGTTCTTAGCTGTCTTGCGCTACTTTCTATCGCTTTTGGGAGGATCAGAACAAGGGCACAAAATGCGCCGAAATCAGAACTCTGAATTCCCGGAATTCTGCGTTTCCGATTCCAGGGCAAGGCGTCCAAAAAGTTTTCTGGCCTCCGATGGAGCAGCTTCAGCTCCTCGAATGAAACTCTGAACCCTTGCAAATTAGACACTCGACACTCGGCTCGAAATTTCCGAATTTTGTGCTGAACAACAATTTCTGATACCAAAAAATGTCGCACTGACTCCATGTTCCATGCTCGTGTTTGAATGCAGCACGTCAGAAGCATCCTCGAGTCCCTGAGAGGGCGTGCGCAGGGGCGTGCGTGACTGAAAGAACATCCCAGGTCGCCCCCTCATCAATCCTAGTCGAGCAATCGATGGCAGGAGTGGGTGAGATGCCCTGGCTTAGTACTAGCTTCTGGTCGTGCAACACACGAGAAAAATAACAGCTGTATGGGCTTAGTGTGTGGTGATACCCTCAACAGCGAAATTATTTGGACAGCAAGTATATTTCTAACGCCTTCTGATTCAACCATAGGGATTATTGGTTTTTATACGTGATCAAATTTTTTAGCGTTACTGGATTTTCGGTCTGTTGAATGACACCATGAATAAAAGTATCCAAAAGGGGGAGATGTGTTCAGATCTGACTTTCCTGTAGCATCAACAATCATGCCTCATGAGAGGGTGACAGAAACTTCTAATTTTCTTGTCATCAACGCGCTGCTGTCGTACGGTGGCCACCCCAGTAAATAAAAGAACGGCGAAGTCATGCTATTATCTACAAAGTGCTTAAGTAAGGGCTGAGACTGGTATGTAAGAATAAATAATAATTAGTTGTTTTTATTATTAGAGACAAAGCTATTGTCGATTTTTTTAAATGAAGCTGTTGTGCTGAAACAATAATTGAAAATGGGAGCACTCCTGCGTGATATTTGTGGCAAAACCTTTAAATTGAAAGCCTTCCAAATACAAAATAATTGTTTCTCTTGCAGTGATTTTTTATAGACAAACTTTGACTGAACGATAAAATAATACTAACAAGCATGCTTGTACTAAAACCACCATTGATAAGCCCTAGCTTTCGTGCCAGGAACTTGAGGGAATGCGAAACTTTTAAGCTTTCTCCGGTTAGAATTCTAACGTAAACAGCATGGAAAACAAGGCACGGGTGAGTGTGTTTCCGCTTCAATCAATACTGGCAACAAGGCAAGTAATTTAGCGGGTGTGTGTACAGTTCGCTAGAGAAGCCCCACCGAATGCGACACCTCGTTCTCAGGCCAAACTCAGGAGCTTCCTTCGCCCCGCGTCGGTAGTGCGTCACAACAACATGACGCCGCCTAAGGCCTCTTCATATTTTTCGATGGAGCTGTCAAGAGCCTTGCGTAAATAAAAATATTATTCCTATTCTCCCTTACAAAAAGCTCGGCAGAACTTCAGCTAACCGGATGGCATTGAAGTGCTTGTGAAAACACGGAGGAGTCACGCACTGCATTTATTTTTTGCCCTCGAAGGTTATTGGAGAGCTGTGTACTCTCCCCACATCGTGCACGACGCGCAATGTGAGTGTCGTGCACGCTCAGGCTGCACGACACATTACGGAAAGTAAGCTGAACGATAAAATATTCGCACACATGCTCGTACTAAAACAATTTTTGAAAAGCTTTGTAGCTTTCGTTTCAGGACTTTGATAGAATGCAAAACTTTTAGCTTTTCTTCGTCAGAATTCTTACTTAAGCAGCATGAAAAGCATATCACATGTGTGCGTGATCTCACTTCAATTAGACACAAATTGCAATGGTGATTGTCAGCGAATGCATGTGTGCAAGTAAATTTTATTTATGCCTATAACATTTGTCGTACAGAAGGAAAGGTTTCTCAGTTCTCACGCTCCAGATATCATTCTTACATCTAGTTGGAGTGTTGACCCACTCACATCATTCATGACAATTGTCGGTCTGAAAACATGCAGAATGCAACGCTCACAATTTAATAAACAGGGTAACAGCAACAACACTTGTTGGAATAAGAGCTGGAACTCAAAACTAATTCAGGGATGAGAAGCTAGAGCAAGGAGTCCGTGGGTATGTTGTATATATTTATTTCCTTATCGGAAATATCTAAAAAAAATTGTAAATCTTGGACTTTTTTTTGTGTGTCAAACTGTAAAGTATGAACATAAATACTTTATACTTCAATTAGACACCAATTGCACTGGTGAATGAGTGCGAATGCATGTGAAAGTTACATTTGCACTGATAGTGTAATATCCACAAAACTCTACGGTTAACGGACGTAATATTTAAATATAAAATTTGATAGAATTCAAAATGTGAGATGCAAAGTGAGGCAAAAGAAACTGATTGAAAACTTATTGAATATTTGAGGTACATATGTTACGATGCTAAAATTAAGGACACATCTTTTTATGTTGTCTAGGTTTCACTTTTTATGCCAATTAGTTTTTGACTTATTTCTTCTCTTGTCCGAGCAGTTTTTGCTTATCGCCCCGTATCAATTTTTCAGGAAAGTTTGACCAAAGCACCTGTGCTCTGATCAGCTGCAGGAGTGGTGTAGACTGCAGCGTCTTACTGACTCAGACGACCTCACCCCAAAAAGAAGGGATCGTTCAGCACATACTACATAAAACGTGCAATCTATGCACCACACTGTTCCCACGAAGGATCCAATTCGCATCGAAATAGCAAGTTAATTAAGAATGAAGAGGAAGAAAAGGCTTAGAAAAGATATCGAAGGGGGTGTGAAGATTGAAGGAAGGAAAGTGGGCACGAAAGTCAGAAGTCTCCAAGACCTATCATCAGCTGAGGTAACCTAACAGAACTCCCCTGCATGAGGTCGTCATTCCCCGTAACATAGGATATACAGACCAAGCCTAACCTAGCCTAACCTAGCCTAACCTAGCCTAACCTAGC
>VOMN01134084.1:0-32527 GCA_014899125.1 Orchestia grillus | reverse complement strand
GCAGACAAAAAAATAGAATGCATGTTCAGTTACAGTTTCACACTTCGTCCAATTTCGGATCGTGCATAGTTCATGCGTCAAAGGGGACGAGTCCCTCGCTGAGCCTCGAGGATGTTTGATCGTTGTGAGAGGTGGGGGAAGTTCTGGGAAGGATGTTCGCGAATTCTAAGCGATTCGCAAAAAACATACGTCCTTAAATTAGTGAAATTCTTCTCTAACGTTTCAGTTCAATCAAATATTTGATTGCATGAAGTACATGATGCATATTTGCAATTGTAATTCTTGAAGTGTGGGGATATTTTTCCTGATATTTGAGCATCTTTAAGCGCATGTTTTATCTTCACTTCACCAGGCATCCCAGAGCTTGAACACTAAATTTTAATTTCAAAAACAAAATTTAGATAAAATATTCAGTTACGAGTAATGCGTCAATTTAGAGTATCTTTGCATTATCATGTCGACATAATGACATATTCCAAGCATTACATAATCAAAAAGCTACAAATTAACTTCACATCATTTGTACAGCCCATTATAGCTTTAACTTTACCACATTGACGTATTTCATTCAACAGATCATCGTGGCAGCTGCAAATAGCTGTCAATGTACCCGTACAAGATGTCATATTACTTCTCCACGACTGCATATGCAGCTGCAGCACAAACAGAAAAATTCTGTTTTGAAGTGTAACAAAATATTCGACATTATTTAAGTTTTCAAAATTTAGAACAACAGCCATTGCCTCTCTGAAATCATATGCATTAGGCGTTGCACCATACTACTGTCATGTGTATCTCTATTTTTGAATTTTATTCACAATATTAATTGCTTTGTCTTTGCTATTTCGAACTCAATTATAACTAAAGAATCAGCTGCCTCATTACAAAATAGCTGATACTCTACCAATGGTAATATAAGCTATTACGCTTTTTAAAATTAAAATAGAAAATAGTTTGCCATCGCTTCACACATCGTGAAATTTGGTACTGTAGTTATCTTCAAATTTTCTTCATCGATTCATGCTTTTTATGTCGTGGTAGGAGTTTTCCCGGGGGGCTTTCAGCTTACGAAACGTTTTAGGTGAATTTTTCTCCGTAAACAACACAAGATCTTCGGAAATTTATCGGTTCATTTTAATATTTGATGAAAGAAAGTATAAAGGGAACATAAATGTCGGAAAGACAACTTTAAAAAATTATTAATATTGTGTATATTCAATCCAACGATTTATTTTTATGACATTATACTACTCACTCGTATGCCCACCCATAATATATGCAATAATTTTAGGGGGCAACCATAAAAGCCGTTAATGAAAGTAGAAACAAATATAAATCAAGTATTTTGCATCAACTTCATGCTAAAAATTATGAATTCTGACCCACAATTAGCACACTTATGTATATAACCATTTAAAATTATGTTTTTCAGTGCATTTTCAGGTATATTTATTCTTAATGCTCTAGGCGAAAATGTGAGCCTAATGCGGTATTTTTACTAACAGCTCGCTGCTAAATGTTTTTATCCTACTAGAAAATTTTTTAGCCTTCCTCAAATTAGATTTGATGCCAAGACGAGATTTATAAGTTCCCAAAAGATATTTTTAAAGCATTACCCCCTATTTACCATCACCGTTGAGTAGTCAGTTGTTTAAGAGGCTGTTAAGACAATACATATATCCTCACAGAGTGACCATAATTTGGCGCAAGTTGCAGTTAGGTCTCTTCCACCACCATAAACTTTGAACATTGACTTTGTTCAAATATATTTTTCGAGGATAGTTAGTTTCTTCATATACACATAAAAGATTATCGTAATTGTATCTCCTATATCGAGCTCATGGTCCTATATCTCCCCTTTTCCTGTAGGTTCTCCGATCACTCCCACTTAGATTACAGATTTCCACTTAGAAGATGAAAAACATCGTTTTGAACATACGTGTTCACAGATTTATGTAAGCGAACCATTATTGATGAGTTTATGAGAAAACGACGGTAAGGAGTACGCTTTCAAGAGGTAGCAATACAAACATACATTTTTAGCTGCATCTCAAACAAGATTGCATACACTCCATGTTGTATGTAGCTTCCCGGTAATAAACGTCCAAACCTCTAAACGTCTATCCAGACACGCCATAATTGTCATTTAGCCTCAATAAATTTGTACATCATTTAGCTTATGACAAAATATGTATAAAGTTAACCTTGTAACGTGAAACCATAATCAAAACACATGAAGGCGGAGCGCCAAAATCAGATATCACAAAGCGCCCCAAAGTTTCCGGCTTACCTGCTGGGAAGCGTGTAGAGCGATGGGACTTCGCTGGCACACGTCGAGTGGGACGCTCTCAGTGCAACAAAGCCCAACACTGGCACTGCCACACATGAAGTGTGCACAGATTCTGGTCATGTGGCTCAAGTCCCTAGAGATGTGGCCGCCCTGTACTTCGGATCTTAATCCAAAGGACTTTGGACTTTTTCGTGCGGCCATACTTGAAGAGAGGGTTTGTTCAAGAGTTCACCATTTACAAAGAAAAATTTCCCCAATAATTTCCTTTCTACATGCAATATTTTATAACCAATGAGAAAATATGAGCTAAAATCCGAAGTTTCAAGGGCCATTTTTTTAAAAGATGTTTTCGCTTTCAAGCCCCTATTAATACAGAGATTATTTTCGTAACAAAATTATACAGGAAAGAGACGACAAAAATGGTTTTTAAATTTTTTTATCCTAGCCTTTTTCGTTTTTTAGTTATGTCGTCTGAAAAGTTATATTTTGAATTATAAATTATTTTCCAAGAATTTACCCACAATAAATCTGGACATTTTACTGGTTAATAATTTCCTAAAAACCTTTGAAATAATTGACGGCGTATCCAGTATGAGAGACCTTTGAATTAAGACTTTCTTCACATTTTCGAAAAAAGCCAATGTTAACTCAGATAACTAGCTCAAACCAACTTCAGATTGTGAACAGGTCATTGTTACTCTCTATTATAATTTTGTTAGGCTTTTCGCAGTATTCATGTCCCTCAAGTGATGGTCATTCTTATAGTGTTTTTCGCGGAAAATTGTTTTAAAGGTTTAAAGTAATGCTATAGCTGACTTTCAGAACGTTAATTTTCAATTTTCATCACCTTCCATTTGTCGCAGCTGCTTGCACTGAGCATCGTTTTATAGATGAAAGGGGCACAAAATAAATAGAAGATATAGAATCCTGCTCACAGAAAATACGGAAAAGCTTTATCAGAACACCCGAAGAGAGACACATGAATGAAAGGTTGACGCGTCATATCTGGGCAGGCGAGGGACGCTCCAGTGCTGTGGCAGCTGTGACGGGAGTAGGTTTAGTGCCCTTGTGGAGCTCCCGAAGACTCTTGCTGTTTGCTAGTGAAACGCGAGTGTAGCTGAAAGTTAGGGCGTTCATCAATAATTTTCAATGTAAATTAGGCAGAACCTAAACACGGATCTAAGTTGACACTGTCATTTTGGGTTTAAATAAACATACTGAAAATAGTTTGAATTGGAATTTTAGGGTAGGAGCTGTTTTTCGTATCGTAAACTGAGTGTATTCAAAATGCAGGCTGTATGTTGTTCGCAATCAAATGCCGTAAGCCAAAATGATTTCCAATGTAATTATTGCGCACCTTTCCCGGGCAGCGAATTTCGTTCTGTTCCCAATTCTTTTGAGAAATTCGCAAATTACTGAAAAAATTAGTCTTCTTGCTCGAGCACCATGAACAAATTGACACCGCTTTTTGAACTCAAAGAAACACTCAAGAATCGCAATTTCATTTCCGAAATCCTCATGAAAAGCTCGAAAATGTTGTGAAAGGAACACCGACGTCTGCTGCAGAATGTGTGTGGCGTTTACTGAAGAGGAAATAGGGAGCGTTGTTAGAGTGGCATGGATAGATAATCCATCAAAAGTAATCGCAGAAATAACTTTCATATTATCAAGTTATTTTGACTGAACGACATTTGCTTGAGAGATTCTCTGCTCATATGAATATCGTGCCGCGTGCATGTGGGCACAGCGAATATTTTTCTCGGTTTGGGGGCCCCGAATTATCCCGCATCAGTTGTCATGTAGCGCAGGATTGCAACGGTGGCACCACTCGGTCTGATACTTTAATGTTTACTTTTCAAATGAATAATTTCCGAATTCCTTTTTTACTGACGCACAATTTCTCAAGTCGGAGTTAATAAATAACTTTAGACAACATCATAATCCGCTATGAGTTACTTGAGAAAACTCGCACTACTCCAGTTTCTACCACGTACACTTTCTACGGCAATTTTATCGTGCTATGTTTCGAGTAGAAATGTGTAGTTGATGAGTAGTAATCAAGAACAACATCCGTCATTTTCTAGAATTCCCTCGGACAGAACAATTTATAAAGTGGCTTCTGCTCCGAATTATGTATGCAGGGTAACATTCACAGATGACTGTGAATAACTTTCCTCGTGTCATCTGTACCCTGAATGACATTATGAGTACTCAGAGCGTCTCTGGTCAGTTTGTTCCTCATGCAAATTGTATTCTGCAAAATAAAGTTTTTGAGACAGTGGTTTGTTTGCATATTTACCGTTCGTAGAGATGTCGAAATCGAAAAATAGTCCTAAAAAAGTAACTCGAACAAGTATTTAAGTTGTGAATATTTTCATTGTTCGAGTTTTAGAGCAAGACTTCAGCACGATCATTTCGGTCATTGAGTGTACCATAAGATTTTATATTCGATCAGTTGAAGGATGAGTTCCTGCTTCATACGCTACAATTCAGCAAAAATATCAACAATTCTTTTCCTAACCTGATGTACAGAGTTGAATGAACCTTCTCCTTCTTACCAGTGCCAGAGTCGTCGCTGTCTCGCAACAATGTAAGTATGTACACTCCGAGCAGCGGCACATCTTTAACGAGCTTCTTCTCGTGTGCAATTCTTCCAGCAGCAAAATTTCTAGTCGTTTAGCGAGCATGAGGAAGAAGTGCAATGTTGCAGCCCAGGACGAGTGGGCATGTGGCAATAACGCAGACAACGAGGACGCTTGCAGTCGCAGTACACGAGCGGCGCTGGTTTTTACAGCTAGTCAAATTTCACATGAGCCATCCAATAGGCCAAAGTGCCTTCAGCCACACCAAGGCAGAGTAGGAGACGCAGTGTCGCGCTTCTTTTACCAGCTCCCGAGGATAATTTGTCTGCTCTGAAGTACGTTTCGCTCTCTTCAATCTCGCTGGATGAGCAAATGGTTGTCGATCTCTAGATTTCGAGGCGTTTTTAGATATTTTGTAAGTGAGGACGAGGTATTTTGTTCTTTTACCGTTAAATTACAATTTTTCAGTAGCTAATAAGAATGACTGTCAGAAAATATTTGGGTGTCAAACGAACATTATTCATGAGCCAGCTAATTCCCTATTTCTACGTGGTGGGTACTTGAAGTGATGAAGGTAAAATATAATAATGTTACAGAAATTCAAGTATGCTAGTCAATCGCTTGATTGAATTGAAAATTGAAACGCGTTTGAAGGTGTCGCGCCTTAGACTCCAGCATCGCATGCCGTTCGTAGCCAAGTTTGTTAAAAATGTTCTAGCTTTAAGAAACTTTCCCTACGTCACTCTATAAATGTTTTCCATGTTTGACGCTTATTTTTTTACTTTAATTATTAATCTAGCTCAAGCAGTTCGTAGTTTTCGAAAGAAACAGTAATATCAGACGCATGTAAAATACTTAAACTAATCTTGTCAAAATGTTGCAGTCCTCTCAGACCGCCATGTTACTTCGCGTTACTTCCCAAGTTTTTTATAAATTTCTATCAAGCAAATAGCCGATACACTTAGAAGTAATTACTGATGCTGTAGTGGTCACATAATAGTAACTTTTGCCTCATTCAACGGACCACGGCGTTGTGCTGGAGTGCAGCGACTTCTGATACATTGTTTTATAGCCATCGAATTACGGTGCCTTAAAACTACGATTATGTCATTTTGAGCAACTTATTTCGTTTGAACGCAGGTTGAGAAATATTGGTTTAACAGAAAACTTTCTTCATAACCGATAAGAAATATGATGATAACAGTGGCGTCTAGAGACGCAATTTCTTATATAGTTCATTGATGATTCACACGAACTTTTTGTTGTGATTGAGTGGGTCGAGCAACGGCATAGCGCCTGAGCAGCGGACCTCAGCGTGCTAGCTTCAATTCTTCTCGTCAGTGAAACGAATTATTCACGAGTCGGGCGATGGCAGGGAGTATGTTGTGCATTTCTGTGTGGTTACAGCACAATCTCGGAGTGAAGAAATAATAAGTATCTCTTTTTGTTAAAAAATCTGCCTACTTGAACAAGAGAAAATCAACTACCGCATATTGTTACTGATATAGAGTGTACTCTAGAGTGTACTTCCACTAACGAGAACGCAGCAACAGGAGGTGGTAGTTTTATGCATCTGATGTCCTAAAAATGGTGTGTTTTACAGTTTTATTGTGCCTTAAAAAATTTCAAGAATTCTTTCCTCGAAGGAGATCAAACTTGGGGCAAGAAGGGGTGGGACATTTCGTGCCATTCAGCTAACAGCGATATGATTTAAATGAAAAAAATGGGCTGACATTTTTAACGTTCTCTTCTATTTCGAAAATACTGCAAAGTTTAGGCTTCTTATAGACTTAGTAACTGGTATATATATTCAGTTGTACACGAACAAATATGTTTGCCTGAGATTAGAGTCAGTAATCTGAGTAATACTAAATTTACACCCACTTGAAGGGCTCATTCAGATATAATCATAACGAATTATTCTTCTTGTATGTTATTTATTTATATTCCACTTCAATGTTCTTAATATTTATATTTTACTTGAAATGGAGTGCATAAAATAATGATGCGTACTTGCAAATACCTGCGGCAAATTCTACATTTTTGAAGATTTTGCTCAGTCATACGAGTACTTTTGTCTTCTCGCATAGAGCCTAATATTGAGTTTCTTGAATATCTTGAATATCTTGAAGTTGTTTGGGCCTCTATGCCCTGGTCACACTGGAGTGCTGCCGGTTTGTGTGCATGGTGTCCCTTCGCATATCCGCGAGCTGTTGAATGAGACCGTTTCCCTCTGCCGTCTGATGGTAGTGAGGCAAGGGAGGCCGATCGGGGATAGTTTGTAGAAGGTTATCCAGCTTCTTTTTAAAGCAATAACAAACTTACAATGAAAAATAAATCGCCTAACCCGGTCTCAGTGCTAAGACAGTGCGATATGTGAGTACATGCAATATGAAAGTATCAGTGGATTTTTATACGCAGTCATTTCATTCATAATTTATTAAACATGCATAGAAAGCTCTAACATTTGATACTTTTATCAGCGTAGCTCGCTCCGAGGCTTGTTAGGAACAGACCGGTTAAGAAAAGCTCTATGGTTTGACAACTGTCTGTGACAATGATTCTAAAGTAGGAGTAGATCTAACAACGCTTGATGCGTTTCCTCCCATTGCTCCACATAGTTCAAATTCGGAAACACTCTCATCAATTGACTGACATAGTTGAAATATTTTCCTGACGAACCATACTTTTTTTCTCATTGCGCACCAACATTTTAGTAAGACCTATTTTTAAGCCCTCGTCTGAATGATCTGACCGAAGTCCTTCTCCTTCAGTATCTAATAAAACCATTAGAATGATTTAACCGCCGGTTTTATAAGATATCATTTGGTTTGCTGCTGAGGAAATAACGCTGTTCACTTGTGGTACTTCAGAGTCATTTTCTGAAGCTGGTTTATTTTCTGCGAGATCCATTTTGCCATATTTTATAAATTTTGATTTGCCTGCTACATGTTTTTGTCGTCATTTTGTGTATGAGTGAACGTTCATAATAGTTTCAATGTACATACAGAATTTTGATGCGCAAATTGAATTTGGCAGGATTTTAAGGATGCACTCTTAAGTTTAGGGATATTTCCGGACTGAAAAAAAGTCAGCGGGATCCTGGTTTCTCGGGATCCCGGGCAACAGTCTTCACTAGGCCCATTATTAACCATGAAGTTAAGCTTATCTTCTCAAAAGTACATTCATTTGAGACTCAATCTGCATGAAGTTGTGATGTTTCCTCATTCAGAGCAGCTTGCGCACAACCGCTCAAATGAACTGCGAGGACGTGTACTCCGAGGCCACTTTGTAATTTAAAGTCCTCTTACAACTTTTATTTTATTTTCAACGTTCAGCCGTTATAGCAATAAATTTCCTCACAAATGTATCTCAAACAATGTAGAAAAAGACTATAATATAAAAAATGCAGCTTTATCTCCTAAATTTTCATGTTTCCTAAGAGCATTATTTTGAATTTACCCAATTCTCCACTAGAGTGTGACGAAATAGCAAGTAAGGCCTAAGAAATTCCGTACAATACATGGAACGCCACTCGCACCGCAATATTTGACGTGACATGCGAGGCACGCGTCCTCTCCATTATTTCCTCGTGCGCTGGAGCGCAGATTGCAGCGCCTAGGCTCATTAGATGCACTCCCTCCACCGAGCAGCGGGGCGCACGCTAGCACCTGTGCTGCACAGGTCTGCCCCTCATTTGACTATGCAGTACTCCACTCCTATTATATACCAAGAGGTAATGAGACACGGGGTGAAAAAGATGCAGGGTGAGGGTGTACTGTGCGAGATCACGTTTCCGTTCAACAGTTCTACTTGATCGCACCATGGAAAACAGACGGAGAATTCCGTTTGTTAGTAGATTTCCATTGGCTGAATGCGATTACAATTCTTGCACGATATCCATTACCAAGCGTTTCGGACCAATTCAAAGCCCAAGAGGAAGTATATATATATATAGCTTTCTCAAGCCTTTGTTTAGTGAGCGCATTTTGGCAAGTACTGCTGACAGAATCAGCATCAGAATAGATTACGTTCAGTCTTAATTCATGGAACAAATTTCAACCTCAAAAAATGCCGTTTGGTCCAGACTCCCATTGCGTGTTTAGCAAACTTATGTCATCTGTGCTAGCTGACGCCATAGGGATTTCTGCTTTGGTTCATCTCAACGATATCAAAATTGTCAGCAAAAATCAGAAACGATATTTTGATCATTTGGACCGAACGCTACAGCTAATTGGCAGAGCTAACTTAAAGGTTAAATTGTTAGAGTCTGAACTCTTCAAATAAAAGTTGCAATTTCTCGGACACGAAGTTTCCGAGCGGGGAATTTCTAAAGACTTCAGTGAGGAAGACACTATGAAAAATTTTCCAGCGCCAAAAACAAAGGATGACGTCTAAAGTTTGGTCGCATTTGCATCGTATTATCGACAATTTATTACCAATTTTGGGAAACATGCAGACCCTCTCGCTGATCTATTGAAAAATGCATGTCCTATTCAATAGATTGAAACTAGCAAACAGTATTTGGCGGCTTGAAACAAGGTCTTACATTTAAACAAATTTTACATTATCCGAATTAAATCGTCCGTTTGTCCCCACTCAGTACACACAGTGTTAGCCCAACACTATTGCAATAAACTGTTGTCTGTCAGTTTTGCCTCTAAAACATTAGGCCACAAAACAGAAACTCCGGCTGTAGTTTTCAGCTGTTCGAAATTTCATTATGTGATACTCAGACATGAAGGTACGGTCTATTCAAATCATTTGCCACTGACCTGTCTTTTTGGCAAAACCTTGCTTCAAGACGCAGTTCTGACCAGTTAGGTCTGTAAAGTGCGAATGTGCAACCTGTTCTTGAAATACTTCCCGTGCAAACTAAATATTGTTGCGCACACTTTGTCACGATATCCAATTGACGGTAACAAAACGAAGGAAAACTATGCCATTCGTTACTCCACATCGCCGAGGAAAGACGCATATCCCGAGACGACGGCAGCGTGGACCTGCTGGCTGGTAGCGCCCTGCGGCCGAGGCATCAGCCCCAACGGTAGCGCTCGAGCGATGGGCTGCCCTCACAGCGCACTCTGCTGCCCTACTCCGGACCGATAAGAAGGCGCCCTCGCACATGCGCAGGCTAAAGCCCAAAATCTCAAACCGATTATTCAATTTCTTACTCAGAAGGAACGTTTAATATCCTATCCAAAACCTGTGTTCTCATCCGATCTCCATTGCTATTTTATGAATTAGAATGTTCTCTATTATAAAGAACTGAACACCGATATGGAAACATCACCGTATCTGTAAGATTTTGTACTCCTATGTGTTATCATATAAGGGCATTGTGAAATTATGATATTACCCTGTCAAGCTGGCACATTTTGACATCGAAAGAACTCTAAAGGGATTACAACAAAACTTTCACTTGCCTCCCGAAAGACAGGTCGTCATTGACATTGTAATTATATGCGAAAGTTGCATCATCAGAAACGACAGAATAACTAGAAAATCAACTATTGAAAAAATTAAATCTTTTTCTGGATTTTTTTTCAAAACAGTTGCAATTGACACTGTACATAGATCCTTTACCAATTTTTAACTTCGGCTATAAGTATATTACCACAGAACCTTACAAAATATCGTGTTATGTCTATTACCATGCCCATTTTAGATTACACAGCTGAGACAGCTGCTTTGGTACTCCATACTCATGTTTTTGGTCCTTTCAATTGTTTTACGTGCTTGATCAGCGATAACGCTCCGGAATTTTGGGGAAATGTGCACGATAGCTTGTGTTAAATGGTAAAGATCAAACAAATATTCACGCCAGCTCATCCCATTACATGGAATCGAAATGTACATAGAAAAAATCAAAACATCATCCGCGTTTGGAAACACTGCGTGGATCAAAGCACTCTTTCTGATTGGGACGAGTTCGTTTCAGAGGTGACGAGGGCAATCAACACTTCCTATAACGACGCTCTACATGATTCTACACATTTCTACTGCTTTGGTTGTGATAAATCTCATTCCGCTAGCACTGATTCATTGGGCCTGGTTTGCCCTATCTATAACTTTGAAAACTGTTACCTTGCGGCTATACAGACATTTTCACGGATCAATTATTATCTTCGCATTCAGTTAGGGCGGCAAACAAAATATTTGGCTCTCACAAACAAATAAACAGTCCAACCATCTCATGACGCCGGACAGCATGGTTACACCTGCCACATGTCACGCAAAATAGCTTTAGGAAATTACGCCCAACATTCGATGGACTCTTTGCGGTCACTGAACCGATCGCCCAATGTCGTAACGTAGTTGAGAACGTCGCAGAGAAGTTCATATCGACAGCATCCTGAGCTGTTGATGATACACGAAAAACAGACCAATCTCCTGTCCTGTTGCCCATTTGAAATTTCCAGCTCGTTATCGATTGTTGAACCACTATCTACTTGAACTCGCACTTGCACGTGTGTTCTGTTGTTTAGACGAATCATTACGTTTCCAGTTCAAATAATTTTTAAGCCGAGATGTAGGCTTTCTTGAGTCGGTGTTCCGTGAGACGCGCAGGCAGACAAGTATATCAAGCACTTCCAATCTATGGCTGCATAGCACATTTTTCTAAATTAAATAATACCTCAGGGATCTGATCCTGGTAAACACCTTAACAATTCAGAATTTTATTATTTTAAAGAAAATAATGGGCGTGTTCTCACATCAGCATGTTTTAATTTGTTTACCCGATTAGGCTTTGATAAGCATACCACATCGCCACACGCCCTTCAGAAAGGTTACCAGCTACCGAACTTACAACAATCGGCTTTATCGGTCACTCATGGTTAACTTGTGCCACTTCAACTTTTTACTGACCATTGACCTGGAACACTCATCGCTTCGTCATGCCTTCATACACTTGTCACACATCTTACGTGCTACTACTCGTGGACCCCATGTCATTCCCAGGATATATCTCCGGAATCCTAGGATCACCACCTGTTCTTACCCTGACACAATACACACTGTCTCACCTGAAGCCCTGCCCACACTCATCCAGACCACTGCTAGCATTCCTCTCGCCGTCACCCATTCTCCTCAGTACTTCGTGACACACCCTTTAGTTCACGACCCTTTCTTGCCCATCTCCCCTCTCTCCAGGTGCTGCGTGATAGAGTCCCTTTATATCGTCCTCAGGCGTTACTATTGAGCGTTCTTTACCGGCAATTCCACCCCTCCTATTACGACACAAATACTGTTTATTACCGTAGTGTCTGGCGAAGACTTTCAGTCTCCTCCCCTCGGCATAGGAAGTTCTCTTCGAACTTCTATCGACATTCGGACACACTCGGACCAATTGTTCCTGTCTCCCGCAAGGATAACATTTAAGACCAATATTTTGCGAGTCATTCTGGGTACCACGGTACCATTGGCAGTCCCGGACTATATGTCCATGCCCATTGGTGTCACTTCAATCCAGACGTGTTGTAATCACCTGGTTTTCGTTGCCCGGGAGGCCATGAACGCGTTGTTGCATCGGTCCCGGGGACCTGCGTCCTCCTCCTCTGCGCGTCCATCCCAGTCCTCGCACACGGGAGGTCGTCCGTTACTCTCCCCTCGGGAACTCCAGGCGTGGTCCTCGGTTGCCGTCGTTGTCCACGCTGGGGGTAAAGAGCGCCTCTGCGTGGCGGACCGCGGTTCTTTGGCGCTTAGAGTATCTCCTCATCTGGGACTTCCTCTTCCCAGGAAATCCCTTCCTTTTCTAGTCCAGAGTTGCTACCGAAAACAAATACGTCATCCTTAGCTGACATTAACACGATCGACGGCTTTAATGAGGGGTGCACCGATTTATCTGTGCCTGCAGCATAATGCACCGCTCTCACATATAGCTCTGGTATTGTCTAATCATTTCTCAGTCGCTCAATCACTGCCTTACAAACTTTTTTCTTTAGCATTTGAGCCGATATAAAAGCAACCATGAATTCGTGATACACTTCGAACTTACGTCGACTCCCGCGGGTTTCTTCATAAGCCTATTCATAAATGTCTCTACGGTCTTGTCAGCCACTTCCTTAACCTCTGATGCGTTGAGTCCAATCTTTGAGTTGACCCAGACGGAGCGATGCACATATCCCCTGCAATACTTCTCTACTTGCGTCCACGAAATATTTTTGAGATCCCGTTGCGTAATGCTCCTGAAACTGCCTGCAAATCTCTGCGTAACTTGCACCGTCATATTTCTCTTTCAGATATTTATTACAACTCTTCGAGCATCACCAAACCTCTAATTTATATTGTACATTATTTTGGATCGTTTTGTCTCGTCATCAGTTATTCCTCCACCGTAGAAATAATTATCCATTATATCCAGCGTCTGATTGATGTCTGTCTCCGGTGTAGTGGTTGGGGCTGGTGGATCCGCTGCTACTTGGAATCCTCCAAATTCTGAAACCTCTTCCAGAGTTGATACATATGTTACGGTGTGTTGCGAGGTTATTGCCGTTTGTGACTGCATCATGAATGGTGTAGCGGGCGTCCCCCCTACAATCGTGGCTGTTCCCGTCGCTCTCCCCTGGGCTTGAGCCATTCTTCGTACATCAGGTGTCCCTGTAATCGTTACGCCTGGACGCAGTTTTGGTGCTGAAGTCGGTTGTCCTCTCGATGTACTGCAGTCGAAGTCGCTGAACTTAAGCAGAACACGCCTCTCTCCTACAAGCCTGGGAAACCTTATTTGGACACGTTCCAAAGAGATTTTCTCGTCTGGCTCAAACGGAGAATCCAAGGAGTCGTCGTGTTCCTCATCGCGCCTTTCTTCTGTACTTATCCGGTTACTTATCCTTCACTTATCCGGTTGTTCACTTCCCATAAGGTCATTCGCGTGACTCGCTCGCGCACACGTCCCGTTGAGGCTAAAAGGGAGTCTCGAATTAGTTTTACTCGCTAATTCCTCTCTCCACAGGAATTTGATTAACAAAAGTTCCTCGGAAACGCCCTGAAACAGCAATCAGCGCCAAGACTGGATGCCGATTCTGCTCTCGATATTTCTTGCTCTGAATATCTTTTCAGTCAGTACAGCGACCACTTAATTCGGGGTTGGGTAATGGAACACAAAGCCTCCACAACCAGGATTAAGGATTGACCGCAACACAGTGTACAGTTAATTACCAACAACCAGGATCAGAATTGAGTAGTCAGAGCTTGACTTACCTGAATTATTAAAGCCTGGATTCACAAGATCTCGCATCTATTCATACCTGGACCAAGGTGCGCTATCCTGTATCGGATACACCCCATGTAGCTCAGGCCGCACTGTAGTAGTATGTTGCACCAGACATCGTGCTGCACCCCTTAGAAGACACTTCGTGGTGAATATTATTACGCTGTATACATTGTTCTGTTGTAACGATGGTAAATAAACCAGATTGATTAAACATGCATATAGCTTGTATTGACCGGACAGACCAATACTTCCGAATTTGAATTTGTCATGCACTCTCGAGTATTTTTGCTGCATGTCATACTGTTTCAGGT
Source organism: Orchestia grillus (assembly GCA_014899125.1). Classification (NCBI taxonomy): domain Eukaryota; kingdom Metazoa; phylum Arthropoda; class Malacostraca; order Amphipoda; family Talitridae; genus Orchestia; species Orchestia grillus. Next base: position 18,130 of record VOMN01134084.1, on the reverse strand, counting down.
GCGAGGCACACATTGCATTTTTTTATGGCGGCTACAGGTCAAAGCAAATGTATACGCAACCAAATACCCTGGTTAGCATCTCAATGAATTTACTTCGGAGCTCGTGATATGCCACTCGAATATGCAACTGATGAGTCGTTAGTAAGATATTGTAACAGTCGATATAATAAATCGTTATATCATACATAACAATTATGCATTTTTCTTGAATAGAGCTCAGGAAANGTAGTGGGGGCGTGTCTCCAGCACGAGTCTGTAGGGCTGAGTAGCCAGACCAATGTTCAATGTTCTGTGGTTCAAAGGAAGATTCTCATAAGGCGTTCACGGCTTTAGACTCATGAACGTAAGCTCTGCTATGAGGCATTTGCCTCAGTAAATGAACATGCAGGCACTTTGGTGTATGTCACTCGATATTTTACAGGGCAGCAAATTGTGTTCAGTAAAAAGATCAGTTCTGCTTGTTTTTTTTTTAACTTCATGAATAATGACGATTAAAAATTCTTTACTTACTCTGAGAATTTAACTTTAATGGTTTACCGACCATGAAAGCTACGTGCATTTAAAAGGCCTTATGAAGAATTAGCAGTAAATTTTCATTGATACTAAGTTTTTGGAAAGAAAATTTTATGATTAGGCTCATGGTTCTTTTATGTATCATATACAAGAGCATGAGATTGGATTATCAAATCATGTTCCATTGCAAACTCTGTATTTTTCTGCATTGGAATAGATTTTCGCCTCTAATACGAGAAAATATTTCACAACAGAACTATTGACTCACATAATCGTAAATAAGAACGGGTTGGTTCGGAAGTCCTCGAGATATTCCTGGTCTACAAAATTACATATTTCAATGCTCCTCAGCATTATTTTTTTACGACCATAAACCAAGGCATTCAAATAAAAGCCTTGACTGTAATTAATGTTTATATGTATTTATTGTATTGTATTTATTTAGTGACTGTAGTTGACTTTCAGTTATTTATTCAGCAGTTAAAAGCACGGTACAACTGCACACCTAAGCGATATTTCAGGATGAAATATGCTCTTCGTTTCGCACGCATACGAAATAAGCGCGCGACTTCAGGTGGTAAACATACCAGATGTTCCCCCGAGTCGAGACTGACTGCAGTACCAGATGGACGTAAGTTTCTGTCCCTGAATTCCCGTGATCTTAAGTTACGCGGTAATTGACGTATACGATATTTGAGTAGCTTGCGTTAGTTATCAGCACGTGCAAAGTAATTTCATACATCCCAGCACGAAAATTGAGTTGCACTAGCTCGTTGGACAAATCGTTGTTAATTTGTTTGATATAACAGGAGAGAGATTTTATAAGCTCAATCTCTTCATTGAGACTGATGAACGAATAATTATATCACAATTCGTGTGATGCACGCTAAAGACTTGAAATGATATCTAGCTTTGCGACCCCGGCTCTGGGATAACTATTTTGAGTTCCCTCATTTCGCGCTTGGACCTGCACTTGACATCTCTTATTAAATAGCTTCAGCACCTGTCAAACTTTTAACCCTTTGCCTCTTGACGATACTTCCCGACCAAGTGGCTTAGCGCTTCCCCTACCGTGTAAAATGTACCAGCTGAATGTGATTCGACTGCTAGGGTATCATGCTAAATTTAATGGAACAATGTCAGGTAGTCAGCAGCATTCGTGAAACAGTATTTTATGATAAGAAACGATGCGAAGGTCATTGACTGTTCCTTTACCTTGTCGTTGCTCCTGAAGGAGTCAATATTACGTCTTGTATCACTTCACTTGCATGCGAGTAAGCCAAGGCTTTCTGTTCTTGCGTCTATTTGGTATTATTTATCCAGGGTTAAAATTTTTCTCACCAAATGGGATATGAGAGCATTTTATCTCGGCACCGGATGCTTCCCCGTTCAACAAACCACTCGCGAACGAGTCAAATAGTCGTACTGAGGCGGAAAAGCATCCGCATGAACAGAACTCGTGCAAGAGCAATCTCAGATATATATTAGGTTAGAAATGAACTCTCTATATCATCCAAGCTACAGGAAGCAAACGATTAACACGTTTCCTGAACCAACCTATGCAAATCGAGCTTACATATCGCACAACACTATAAAGGTTTTCGAATAATTTTCAAGTTTTTCCTTGCGTAACTTTCAGACAAATTTGGCACACAGTGAAGGCGCAAATTTTTGTAAAAAGTGCTAAATTGTTTCTAGTTCAATGCAATCCTTATCAAATAGCAATCTTACGGCTTGATGCTCATATTCGAATGAATGAAGAACTACAACAAACGTTCCATCACTCGGACGAGTCACGTCAATGACAACTCAAAAGTACGACTTCACGTTTCGTTCATAAATATTTCATTAATAACAACTAAGGAAATCCTACACTGTTGATTGACATAATCAATATTGAAATTTAGAATATTAAACGAAGTCACAGAGCTTACAACTGAGTTAAAAAATGTCCACTTTTTCTACCCTGAACTGGTAGGCAGCATGTACTTTTGGACGACTTCCACATTATTGTGGGATTGAGAAATCCTCTCGTAAAAACATACGTGCGGAAAACGAGAATAACATTTTAATAAAAAAAAGGCTTGCTGAATGTATTTGCCCAACTGTAAGTATTGTACTCTAGCGTCGTAGCTAAAGTTTATGATTAGGTGTACCACACCTAAAATAAGTATCGATGCAAGCGCTGGCTTTCATGTGCATACTCAGTCTATACTTGAAGAAAAATAACTGTGTTATAATGAACTAAGTTTCGTTTGCAAGTCTGGCTTGATAGGTCATTTGGCCTGGGGAAAAGCTGGCGCAGACCAAAGTTTGGCTATTCCATTGCCAATGCCCGCTGATTGCTGATTCTAATAAGTCAAACTGATTGCAGTTTTTTCAATTTCTTTAAAGCTCGTGCAACTTCTCAAGACGAGGGAGAAGCGACGAAAGAGTGCAGGGAAACTCAACGTGCTAGATATTATTTCAATCAACGTGCTAGATATTACTTCACTCAACGTGCTAGATATTACTTCACTCAACGTGCTAGATATTACTTCAATTTCCACGGTGCTTTAGGCTCGAAGATTATGTGAAACGCAGTCGCGATCTCGTACTAAGGAAAGAAGAGCGTTGCAAGGGAGCAAAGTGATTATGCGAGATTTGGAATACTGCACTTATATGAAGATTTTCTTGTGCAAATGGCTACGCTTTCATCAATGACAGAACGCTAGGAAGGTATTGATTATTGATGTATTCCCTTGTAAGTATAAAATCAGCCACATTCAAGTAACAGCATCTCGAAAGTGAATATCATGTAGCTCCCTTTGAACACAAAAGTGAGAGATCATGTAATTGAAGTATCAAGGCTACTTAGAAGAAGTGACGGGGATCCTGATCGGCAAGTCGAAGTAATTCCGAAGAAGATACAAAACATCAGCTTACACTGCTACATTGACCTTCAACGTTATGTAGCGTTCTGCCGTACACGCACTGGTAACGGATTGAGTTTTATGCTAGTGTAAGGCATCAGTGCTGTTGGACTGGTTCTGGTGCAGGCTCTGGCACAGGTATTGGTGAGGTTGATGGTGTCGGTACTGTTATAAGTATTGGTGGTAGTAAAGGTTCAACTTCCAATTTCCATCGGCGTGTGGTTTCATAGCGTTTTTCTATATCTCATCTCATCGCAGATATTCAATGCCAGAATTCAGTGTTCGAAACTTATTCCACTTTCAGATTTGGAGCTTTTACGTACGATTCTCATCAATCACTTAATTTCTTGGAAGCTCAGATTTCATCGATCTGCTTATTTATATCTGCATTCGGGGTTAGAAAAGCCAGAATTTTTTTCGAGTCAGTGAGTATTGTTTTTTAGTTTGATTATATTTTACCGATGAATAGTTCTCTTTGGTGAGTCCTATGTTTTCTCAATATTTTGCCTCTGATGAGACAACGAATGGGCATTAGAGGCTCGTATGTCGTCAAGTTAGGTTCGCTCATTCTGTGTTACGGGGAGTCCCTACACCAGGAGGATCCCGTCCCCGAGTCGTGAGCGGGACCGCGTCCTCTGCACGGTCCCCACAGGCTGCTCTAGTCATGCCTGTTTTATTTGGTGCCCTCATTATGGCCTTCGGTTTTCTCACTACTGATGGACTTTTTTTCCTGAAAAAACGCGAAAGCTCGTGAGAATTTAGAGGCACTCGAGATCATGAATAGAAACTTGAAAATTGGTGCCCTGACTCATTTATTTAAGAAACAATACTCTACTTAAAATTAAACCTCCAAGTAAGAAAATTTGTTTAAATGTTTATCTTAATACTGTTTATGATTATAAGAATTGCTCTCAACATCACGCGTGAAATTTGATCTTTTGGGTATTAAGACATTAATTCTTTACAGCATTGTTTAATATGTTCCTCTTGTAAGAACAACATTAAGGGGGGTCTGCAAAAAAGAATTCCCTGAGCGCAACATTGTACTTGCTATTAAAACGGTTTGAGGATGAATGCATAGAATTTTAGTGTCCAACGTTACGATATTTAAGATCCATTGAAAGAAGGTTTAATATTGTATTTCACACTGGGTTATTTTTTTCCAAAATATATCTGATGCATTGTTCGAGTGATGCGTTCAACAATTGAGTTTGTGCCTCAGCCATGCATGCTTACATGATGAACGATGTTATGAATCAGCTGACCTGCGCACAACGGAGACCTCCCTGTCGGCCGCTCTTTCTCAGGGAAAATATTTCCTCGAGGACTAAGTCTTTAGCAGCGCTATAGATTAACGCTAGTAGTTAATTGACGTAAATTAATAATCCACGTTTTTTGCAGAATTACTCATTATGGAAATTACTTTACCAGCTCAGTGTTTAAATGCTGTCAGAACTAATAAGGTATGCCTTAGAGATCAAATTTGACTCTACAGTTAACACCAATACCCAAAAACTCATTCCCATTCGACAGACGTTTTGCTCTTCGAGGCAGTCCGACGTTATGCTTGAAATTTATGATGGTCGTAGCGGAGGAGAGCGTGTAGCGGTGAGGAGCCCTTGCCTCACGCTATTCCCTAAGGCTATAAATGCAATAAGCTCGTCAACGTTGCGACAATGCCGGCACCCATGGCTGATAATCGTCTAACTTTAGGTGTCGTGCGACGGTTTGCTGGAAGTATGTTGATTAATGTCTCACTTCTTTCCAGAGATTCCTTGTTCATGAGATATATTGGAACTGTAAGAACGATGCTTCAAATGATACATAGCGCGTACTCACTTTCGCTAAAGCGTGCATTGTAATGGAAGAAAGTGGCGTAATATCTTGAAGAAAGTGCAAAATTCGTCATCCACTCAACATAAGTCAAACACATATTCTCACTACATATTAAAAACATCATTATAAACATCAAAGGTATCCCAGAACTAAAAGCTCAACTAGAAACGTCAAAACCGAATACAAAAATATACTTTGAGTTGAGATGCAGCTTCAATTCTCTTGTGCGGCTGCACTGTTGAAACATGTCAAGGTTAAGAAATAAATGACACACGAGAACATTCCGTCGCTGTACAGGTCTAAATACGGCCGCGACGTAGCGCTCACCAGGCGTCGTTCATGCAAATTTATCGCTGTGCACTTGGGAATGAACTTAATGAAACGTTGACGTTAATGGTCTTGAGGCAGTCTAAGGCGTAAGAATTTCATAATGAAGTCTCACTCTGAAAAATGTCGTATAATTAGAGCCTTGCAGAGCCGAAAAACGCGATATGTTTAACAGGCACCTCGTATTTCATGAGATATTTCGATGCAGGAATAAATTCTTCATTGCATAAGTTAGATCCATTTGAGAGTAAGAACATGCATTCATGAACGAAATAGTTGAGTCCGAAAATTTTAAATCTAAATTACGCCAATCATGAAAACCTTTAGCGCTCTCCTCGCATTTCTCACGCTGCACAAAAATGAATTCATCTGCTTCGTTCATCGGACTTTGAATTATATGGAGTGATGGGATTGAGCCTTAACCCACTCTAAATTTTTCGCCACCGCCGCGATATTCAAACCTCCGTCCGCCGCCAATGCATATTTATGCATACTTATCGTCACCGAAGCGACGGTGTGGGGCCGCCTAATGCGGCCCTAAGACACTTCTGGCCGCCATAACGGTGGATGATTGTCGTCACCTTTAAGACATAAAGAAGCATTATTATGCAAAACTGGTAACTAAAAACTATATTCATAGACCTGTAACCTGTATAAACAGGTATAAGCCTGTAAACATTATAATTTATCATAAAAATACACTTGGCCTACTTCATTTGAATAAAAACAGTTGCGTCCAATGAACCTGCAAATAAGTTTACTTAATTTCACTATAGCCGACATACGAGACACAAACACCTAAACATCTGCAATTTCCCATGTTCAGTCATGCAATCCATTCGTCAACGATTGGATCACAGGATATTCACCGTCAACCTCATCGAACATGTCAAATATGGGCAATCACTTGTGCCATTTGCGTACGTTAATCATCCCAGTTTTTGTCGGTGCGTGTGACTGATTTTCATTCACTGGAACTGAGTACATCAAATATTAAGTTTTATGATGAATAAGTAGAATAATACAATTGCACGCGTGTTTCAAAACAAACAATGAACTTGTTTCCAATACATTTATAAGATAAACTATCAGTTGTGATACATTCTTAACATAGTTGTGAAATATTCTATCAAGTTCGATGTTACTCAGTAAAAGTATCTACTGTGCAATCTAACATTTTAAGTGCTCTAAGGGTGAAAAAATGAGAAAAAAGTGCCCTATACTCAAGTCTCAGATCAGTTTCAATATTCTTTTTCCAAAGAGAAGAATCCATACTTTTCTAAACCCGTGAACTAAGAGAACTAACTAGTACTACTTGTATTGTGTCTCTTCCCAAATGTCCCATTCTAATGCATATTCAGTTTTAACGAATGCACGATGTTTTTTTCCGAGATAGTGACACAAACAATCGCACGCTTTCTCAATTTGTATTTAAATATTGCATACCGAATTCATACACGTACCGAAGATTATACGTTTATGTTCAGAAAAAGTACTAAATTTACGCCGTGGTATAATTACGGAAACTCTGTGCGATTTCATAGAATTTTTTGTTTAAATGTGTATAGTTCGGGTGGCATTATGAAGAGGTGATCGAACGAGTCACTAACGCGGCGATTACTGCGCTTAGGCGGCGAAAGTGGCCCCAATGGTGGCCAGGGCGGCGCTATCTCCCCTTAGACGGCCAAAGTTATAGATGGCTCTGCGTAAAACTTTGACTTGGAAATCCATTATTTATTCAAAATTTAACTATCCAGTAATTTAAATCCTGGACTGGTAAATGAAGCCATAAAAACATTTTTGAACAGAGAAAATCTGAATGAAATTAATTCACTTCATCTAAAACTAACTTCATTGATGAAGATGAATCGAGTAAAATATTTGAGAGAACAAATTGTGCATGTAAACATTTAATTAGTTTTTTGACCTATTAACGCGAGCTTATGCAACTTCTTAAGCTGAACATCTCCAAGTCTCCAAGAAGTAGCTAGGTAATCACTGCGCGTTTGATTAGATGGAGCGCGATGGGAGACATGTTCATTGGCTGTGAAATTTTGTGTTTCGGCAGCCAAGAAATTTTGCCTCGCTGGAAGTCACACCGCTCCTGTCCTAGCCTTGCACAATTCTGAATGTGTGCGGGGCGTCGGTAAGCATTTAATATCAAATTCAAATGAATCTCTTATCAGAGTTGAGAGATCTTCTATTATTCTCACAAATCATTGAAGCACTTTTTCGTCTTCTGCTATGAAAAGAGTAAGGGCTTCAAATCAGATGCATTGGAATCATTGTTCACAATAATTTTTTATACGTTGAAGAAAAGCATGAATCTCTTATTTTAAATATCATCTAAAATGGACGAGCCTAAGTGGAATCTAAATTGGAGGTACTATCTGAATCAATTGCATGGTCAGTCGGGTCGTAGTTTCAAGTCTGAAATCCTTCAATACGTGAACGCTGTCATCGATAGCAAATACTATCAAATATCAACTGGGCGAGCAGAGGAGCATCAGGACCTGAAAATAAAATATTTAAGGATTTCTTTGAGGAAATTTGAGCAAAATATGCGAAGCGCTTGAAACATTTTGGATTATATATTTATCACACGTAATCACATCAAATACAGTATTACCATCAAGTGAGAAATGACAGAATAAACTAGAATTAAGATATACATATGTACATGGCATGTGGGCCGAATAAACCACAAATGGTTTTCCTGTTGTTAATTTTTGTTTCTTCGGTTACTTTTTGCAATGTCACTACATAAGTGCAAGACGGTGCCCATTTATCAACAAACGTACGTAACCCATGCACGAGTCTGAAAGGCTTCAAAACGCTGGTTAACGAATTCTGTGATTAGAATATGAAGTTCGTGATGATGATTCAGTCTGAATTCATTTTGCCCCAATGTTAAAGGTGTATTACGGAAAAACTTGTGTCCATAACAGAAGAGTTTCGCTAAACCTTCCTTTAGGTTAGACTGAATTTCAGCTGATGTAGGTTCCGCCTCTTCGTCTTTTCTCACTGCTTTCGGATGATCCTTGAGTCGCACTTCAAGGCAACTGAGGGACCAACTTGAGAAATGTTTTCTTCCTCTCCTTTCGACAACAGACTTTGACTGAACTTGGAACGAATAAAAGAAATCTTTTACAGACGTCTGAGGGTTAGGATGTCCATTGAGTGGTTGCCTTCAATTCAAATTTCTTGAATGAATTTCATTCTCGTGCAAAAATCACAGAGATTTCAAGGTTCTATTTTTATGATATCGAATTCTAACACGAATTCTAACATACGTGATGAATAGTTGTGACACTCAGTCGTGTGAAAGGGATGTTATTTTGAAGTAGTAATTATTGAATTTAGCAAATTGTCAAGAAAATAACACCCCCAATCTTGACATTAAGCTAAAAACTGTATGCATTACTCCCAAGGCGAAAGTTCATATCGAAGTACAGTGAAATAGTCAGAAACTACATTCGCAAAATAGTTTTTGACCCGATGGTTGTGAAAATTAAGTTCGTCCTTTGAGGGAACAAATGGACCACGTGCATTTTATTTTATGTCAAATTCTCTTCGTCGGTTCAGATAAGACTTCAGTCAATTCTAAAGAATATTCTTGAATTCAAGATATCAGAAATATACTTTGACGTTCTACCTACAGAAGGCCATAGATTCAACATGTCGCCTGCGTACCGAGCCAGCGGTGCACCATCAACGCAATGGGGGTTTGCCTGTGCGCCAACACTTTGTTATTAGAGTTTACACAAAACCTCCACATTTGAATTATTAGAATAACTAAGTAGCATTAATCCGAGCAAAAAGAGAGAGAGCAAGAGTTGTGAAGGCCGGTCGAATTTCAAAACGCAAAGTTGTCGCCGAGTTCCAATTGGCTCTCTGATAGGAGCCTAGGAGTTTAGGTATAAGCATCCATAAGCAGGCAGAGTGTCTATAATTATCCCAGTGAATGAGGGGCAAATAGAAAGGTTTCTAGGTTGCATCGCTCCTTACGCTTGCGTTATTTCCTTTAGAATACAAAATCGACCAGTTCTAACCAGGAAGCTCGTACTCCTAAACGGGCGTAGGTAAACAGCTCAGCCTGAATAAGGAATCAAGTAATCGCTGTGCCCTACTTGGCCATCACTTAGGACTAGTATTCATTCTGAAAAAGCGTAGCTACCAGCAATGGCAAAGTTCAATGGCCTGCTCAAAAAAGCCAAGTAGATTCTAATGTTTGTGACAACATCATTTATTTCATATTTTCTTTACATGTTACAAATTTAATTCTGATAAACAAAAGTTACTCTAACAATATGATTATTAGTAAATTCGCCATTGTTCCTGATAGCTTCTTGAAAATTTCAAAGCCAGTTTACTTGAAATGTTGTATTCGTGGAAGTGCTAGTCCGTGATGATGAACATCTACAGCAATGCACTCCTCACTGAAGTATACTATGTAATGAACTGAACTTTTTAAAAATTTATCAAGATTTATTTTATTAAATTTGTGTGTACTTTGTGTTACTGATCACACTATGAGGCGGTAAACAATTTTCTTAGGAAAAGTTTTTGAGCGCTCTGTTCTTAAGTCACTCCTAATTTCAAACGCTGTATTTAAGGTATTTTAACAACATTTTAGGTACCCCATCAAATGTTCAAATAGCGTTGTGTTGTTCAACGTGAGCTCAATACAGTTTAAAAAATATATGCACGAAATTCTTCCTGCTACGGAATGAAGGACTTGAGAGAACACTAACAAATAAAGTTAAGACCAAGACCATGCATGTCCTGCGATAGAATAGCTTTTTCGTAGATTCTATCATAAAAATACATTTCAGAACGCAAAAATTAAGCTGAATTCAAAATGGCCACCTCTATTTTTGTAGAGGACAGCACCGTCCCAAAAATCACTTACTGAGACTCTCGTCGTCAGCCCTCGTCAGCCCTCGCTGCTGTCCCCTCGCAGAGGTGGCAGAGGCGCTGCGCTGGAGCTCATTCGCACGACGCGCGGTCGTGCTCAAGCATGAGGCCTTCGAGGGATATCGTGTAGAACATAAGCGAACAACGGTGTTTCTTACTCAATATCGATACCCTATCTTCTTTGTTTTAATTCAGGTTTCTAACAAACAAAAATAAATTCACCGTAATTAAAAAATTCCTGAAATGATGCTCAATTGCAATGAATAAAATTTTTTGTGCATATATGTTTACCAACAGTGAAGTTGAAATCTTCATAACTTCCAAACAATATAGCAAACAAAAACTATAGGGAGTAACGAAGAGTCGTGGTGTAGGTAGTGTCGCTTGAATGAAAAATGGTTATTCGACTGATGCGTCAAACACCAGCGAACCCACCTATTAGGTCGGTCAATTTATAGCTCAATAAGTTGGTTAGGAATTTTCTGTGGATATCGAGAACCGTTCGAAGAGAGCACAAAAGTTCGCCGATAAACGGATCTCGCTGCCAAAACAGGCAAGACCGCCGCCGAAAAACGGATTTCAGGTTTTGTCCTTCCAGACAAAATTTTGTATTTATTTTATCTTATTGGAGGTGGCACCTTTCAATTAAAGTTTTTACGAGCAATCAATTCCAGAACTTTCAATTGGCAAAAATTACTTACCTCTGACATTTATTGAGATTTCAGGTACAGGGTATTTTACACCTAAGTAAGCATTCACACTACAAAATATTTCCATTATTTACAGAAAATCAGGTATTGACGGATTTTATTGAGCATCCACAGCGGTCATATCTCTACGATTGAGCAGTCCAAAGCCGCTGTATAGCTGCCTGCGAGCTCTGAGTTACAACCCAGCCTGGAGCCGACGCCTTCATCCGCACACGTGAATGTAACAGTAAGAGGGCGGAGCCTTCATCTTGCGTCATATTTCCTCTGTACGAGTTTATGAAGCAGAACGCTGAGAGTGCGTCTCTTCTTTTATTTTATTTCAAAAGGTCTCTTCTGAACTGAGATATATCATGCGAGCACTCGGTACTCATATTCACCAAGCGGTGCAGAAACTTGTGAAAAACGTATCTAAGTTTATCGAGACTCATTGAAAATAGCATTCAAAATGGAATACAAGTATTCACTTTTCAATTCTTTTTAGAACCTTTTTTCATCTATTCATTCTATGTACCTGATATGATGTAATAGGACGGGCTTAGAAAAAATCATCAAAATTTTCTCATTTCGACAGAGCAATTTAGTTCCAGAAGATGGCCAGGTAATCGGCCGTAACACCGAAGAAAATTTTAATAAGATTTACATCATTTCAAAATTTTGCCCCCGTATAGTCTTGAGAAAATTGACTTGGGAATGCCTTATAAAATTAAGGAATGTGAAAAAAGTACAAAGACAGAATTAAAATTAATAGTGTGATTTGAGGCGTCAAAATTAGAGGCATGTCTCAGAGTTATTGCAGAAAAACGCTTTAGAGCAATTCTGGAATTTGGAGCTCTCTTTGGCGTGTTAGAATTTCCTATGATGAAAGCAATATGATTTTTTTAAAATTCAGCTGTTGAGAGCGACCGATCTCCTGGGATCTCGGGGTACGCTTGCGATAAAAAGTTCAAGTTAGCTCGTGGCAGTTACGTATTCCCTTTAAAAAAGATCATACATCATTCACTTTTTCTTTCTGAAATAATCACGATTACTTTGCAGCTAACAGATGCCAGTCGTGATGCTGATACAATATTGTTCTTATCTTTTTTTTACTTTGAGTAATAAAAAATATTCTGTGATTCTAAGTGCACGTTAAAAGTTTTCCACATTCAAAACACAATTCAAAAATATGCCATACAATTTTCTACTGCTCGTAAAATATTCGAAGGCTACTTAACGATAAGTTCTTTCTCTCTTATTTATTTTGCAACAGTTATTTGAGTTTATTTGCTTATTGCAAAGCTGAAAAACGGGAATTTATACGCATCCTTTTTTCTAAGAATACCTGTTCCTGCCCCTAGATACCCGTCCTAGAGAATATCCTTTTCTCTCTGAGGTATTTTCTCAAATACATCAAACATTTGAAAGCGCAACGTATGCATCAATCGTATTTTGTTCCTGTTCGACGAATATTCATAACGCAACCCAGTGAGACTAAATTATATTGCTTGGATCTTACGAAATACATGCAATCTACTTAGAATAGTCAAACTGCAGTCAAGGTACCGGAGTGCAGCAAGTCTTAGTTCAAGTTCACAGGCAAATATTTCACTTTTCTGGCACTTCATTCGCGGTGATGCAAGATAAAAATTTGCTACACGTGCAAGGAGTTCCTAACCATTACTGCTCTAAAGAATCTTTTCCACGCACTCAACAATTTGAAAACAAGTTAAACGGTGGGATATTTTAAAAACTCGACAATGTTATCAAAAGGAGTCTTCAAGCACGATACCATGTTTCCTTAACTTTAGGCTCTAGTATTTTCTCCCATGAGTGGCACATACCGTACACTTCACTGAATATTAGTTTGAATATTTCTGTGAGCGAAAAGCTATTTTTAACTTGTAGATTTCGAAAGGTTGTCTTCACGCCCTGCAATAGTTCCCCTCGCCTTAGCCTCCTGCGACTAAGGTAGTGACCACCTATAGCTAGCGTCCAACGAATTCTAGTTATAACTTCAAAAAAGTCAGCTTTTGGGTGTTTTAAGCTAAAATTTCAAGTTGTTTTATTTTCTTGTTTTCGAAGTCATCATGCTTGGAGAGCAACGTACGCAAAGCCCCCTAATCATCAGTTGCCGCCCGTGTTATCAGCAAATGATCTTGCTCTGAAGTTTAGGGTTACCTTTGGGAAGAAATAATCGATAATTTATGTTATAGTTTGTCTTCTAAGTCATTTCAGCTTATAAAACCACCCGAAGATGACTGAGATTAAAAGACATAATGTTATAAGTTATGAGTCAATTCAGATATTTGACACTCAGGCTCCACAATGAAGAGGGTACTGAAGTTCTTCAGAAATTTTTTGAGCATATAGGTATGAGGCAAAACTTGTGGGCCAGTTAACCATCGCGTTAGGCGGGTGTACACTACAAATTTTTTGAACTTTCAAAGTGTATACGGGCTGAGTCGTATAAATCGGCTTACGCTCAATTATAAATACAGATTAGATGAAAATAGGGTTCATCAAGGATTCATTATTAGTAGAAATTAAATAGCTTCAGCTGGACTTCACTTTTTTCTTGCCTGAGCTTTTGCACTCTTCCGCAGAGTACGCTATCAAGGGAACGAGTCTTGAAAAGCATCAGACACATAAGGTGTACGGATTATTACAATTTGAGGGAAAATTTTTTAAATAGAGTCTTTTTACAGACAAAAGTTATAGGGAAAACTATACACTAACGAATGAAAGTTAATTAAAAAAAAATCTTGGCAAAGAAATTGCTTTTAGGGCCTTAAGGTTCCTAGAATCATACTTCACATCAGTAAATGAAAATGCCAACAATAGATACATATAATTTCCTGGCGTAAATAAGCCCCAGTTAATGATTTGCTGAGAAACTGACCTATTTGATGTTTGTACTGAACTTACCTTACGTTAACAATTTTACGTGTTCATTTCAACATTACTTATCATTCGTTAATGAATTGTTCTCCCTAAAACTTTTGTCTGTAAAAAACACTATTTTAAAAAACTTCCCTCAAAATTGTTATAAATCGTAGCGTAGATACACGTGTGCACCTTATGTGTCTGATGTTTTTCAAGACTCGATCCCCTAATAGCGCTATCAGTAAAAAGTGTGAAAGCTCAGGCACTAAAAAGTAAAATCAAGCTGAAGTTATTTAATTTTTATAAATAAAGTATAACTTACCGGCTGTTTCCAACTTCTATCAGCTATTGACAATAACCTGTATGCAATCGTTCCAAAGTATTTGTGAGTAGTGAGACGGTAGCATGTATTGGACCGAAACCATGTTAACACAATACAACAATCACAAAACACCTCACAGTTTGACCGATTCAAATAGATAACTTGGTAATATTCATCACAAATTTTATCTGGATATTATTTTCATGAAAAAGTACACAAGGACATATTACTGAGATTCTGAATCGTCGTATTCTAAGGCATGGCATAAATTTTCTCTAAGCGACTACCGTATGCTGCACCAAACACGATTAGAAGTCTGGCTTTGTTTATGATGCCCATTTATTTATTTATTTATCCGTGAAAATATCTCTTTCAGTTTGGACTAGGACTCCTTACGATGCACAAGCTTGGGGCTTGTGATATAGCTGCAGGCTTTTGTGTTTTAGATATAGAACCGTTGGTATCTATTATTCTTGAAATAAGGGCAGCATACGAATGTAGGCCACATGAATCATATTCTCGAAAACTGTAAAAATTGGCGGTGATGCCTTCCAACGGTCTCTGTACAGACCTCGAGCAGAATATCTATTGAAATAATCAACAGGATTTGCATAAAGCACCGTAGAAGTCTGACTTTCACTTACGCCACTTCGGAGACCCTCATCGATATTTCTCTCACAACCTCGGAGTCCTGCGGCCTCGCACGGAAGCAGCGCGGGCCCTTATGGCAAGTAGCTTTTTATTGCCAGTCCAGCGGAATATTTGCATTGTTTCCAGTCTCGGGTGCAGAGGTAAAGGTTCGTCGCCGCAACAAAATTACTTTCATCCACTTCAAGCGTGACTTGGTTCGTGGGAAGTTTAAATAAGGGGAATTCATATTTTGCATTTGTTTTTCATTTCAAGCCCGCATTTCTTCAAGATCAGATTTTACAATTAAGGGTTGAACTATAGCTAGTTTCCTTACTACCGATGCTCGTTACTTTAGCTAAAGTAGAGCACTAACTTCTAAACAAATTTGTCAACTAAAGAGTTGCTTCAGCTATGTATGCTAAATAAATAATTGTTTTCTAATTTTTGTTAGCTAATTTGCTGCTTCAATTATGATACGTTACTGACTCGTTTGAAATATTTTTTAATTGAATAGCTATTCTACCTGTGCTATTATGCACAGGTAGAATAGCGATTATCTACTCCCGTCCAATACCTGCTACCTAATTACAGTAGCACCTTCATCTACACACGCTGCTTTTGTGTCCCGACCTAAGTAAATTTGTCTTGGCCAATGAATACTTATTGGTCAGATATATTTTTTGTATTTTAAGATAATTGTGTACACAGTTTTAAGGATTTTATTTTACAACTAAACCGAGCAGCAAGGCGATCCATGGAGACGGATTAGGTGTATGTAAGTGAAACATTTGCTTAGGCTCGCCTCGGTATAATTTGCGAGTGAACAGTGAATTGTGTGGGCATTTTGTCGGTAGTAATCATAAAAATACTCAATACTTTATATTTTCTTTGCAGTCATTGCGATATCCGTTGTAATAAGTTTTGCTTTTTTAAAACTCATTTCTTTAATAATGATATCAACCCGCGATCACTTCGAGTTTCTCGCCAACAGTGATTATTTACCCTATTCCACACTCCCTCAATCATTTTAGGAATATGTTTGACCTTGCATTTCAGAGCATCTTCTGTTTCATAGAACGTGCAACATTCTTTTAATTTGGAAGATTCTAGAGGGCCTTGGATGATTGTTCCAATCACACACGTTGGAATCTCTGAGTCGCTCTCGGGGACTTAATTTTACGAAATTACCGAGATCTTTCACCCAGCCTTGACCGCACTGATGTGTCACCTCAGTGCTGGCCGTAGTGATGTGTCTCATCAGTGTTGACCGTATACATATAGTGATGTAACACGTCAGTGCTTACTAGTTATCTGCCAGCCTTTGTGCTTTGCTGAGCGTAGTAATCTGTTGAACGTCGTAATCTGCTGATTGTTGTAATCTGCTGACTATAATGATATGCTGACCGTTGAGGTAAAAAATTATTAAGTCGCTGAAATTCCAGGCATTTAATCGCGCGTCCCAGCCATGATAATTTTAGCGCAGCTCATTTTTCATTTGGTGAGAACGGAAGTCAGTTTGCTAACTATATTAAAAGGAAAAATTAGATTATTTATACAGATGAGCATTTTTTGTGATGAATATCACTAGCAGGATGGGAGATGGATAGTTTCATGAATAAGAATACACGGGCCAGCAATTATATACGAATTGGAACTAGGCTTCATTAACTAATGGGAAATCGATTTAGAAAAAGAACAAGATCTGCCATTGGTCACCGGGTTACTTGTGAAACATATATACTTACAAGCCTAAAATTCTTCTGTCGGTTCATATCTTGCCTTTAAACCTGACAATGGTCAAACGTAATTTTGGAATCGCTGATGAAAGTGCAAGTGGAATGAGAATGGCGGATTGAGGAGGCTGAGCCAAATTTGATTTTTTACTTTTAATTTCCCAACGTTGATTTTTCATTTGGCCCCTTAAAGAATGTTTTTTGCCTGTTCAATTGTATTTCTCCTCAGTCGACATGTGGAGTTTTACTCATGTAGAAAATTGGTTCCATGCAAATGAGCTTTCATTCAATCCAGAAAGTACGTATGAGAATGAGCGAACAAACTGAGCGTAAACGTTACTAAGTGTAAATTTACAGGACCCACGAAGAGTTCCATGTTGTCCTTTGAGATTCACTGCTAATTTTGCTCCTTCAGAGCAAAGAATGTGAGACTGAGAGGAGTCTCACCTGTGGAATTAGGAGCCAGCTCCTACGAATAACTCTCCCGACTACAGGAAGGGCTCAAGATAGTGTCCTCAACATTATGAACTGGGCTTCTTTATTAATGATTGTCTTAGAAATATTTGTGCTGGCAGCTATTTAGTTTTAGCCACATAATTATGGTTACAAATTTGTTATGGCCCACTTACTGAAAGTGAATGCAGCGCTCATAAAAGTACATTTTAGAATACGTCTAAACTTGGTGCTGTATAGTTTACCTTTCTCTTGAGCTAATTTCAGAGCTCTTGATCAAAATAAGAGAAGACATTGCAAAGCACTGCAGTAGTAGTGGGTGGTTAAGAATCAACACAAGATGCAGTTACTGGTCATTCATGGATACACGTCTAAAAAAACTAACTTTGTCGCTTCCGCTGAATAATTTTTGGGGATTTTTAACCTTGGCAAATAATTTTCACAGCTACCAGTAATTTTCATTCCGTGTCCCAAATGAATGATGTTTGAATCATTTAAAATTTGTGCAGCTTTTAAAATGTAATTATTTTGAGAGATAAGTGTGTTCGAGTTTTGTATTTCTTTGAGTGTTCTGCAGATCCGTTCTGACAAAGAAACCGTTCAGAGTTCAATGTTCTGTTGATCAATTCAGACAGAGAAACCATTCAGAGTTCAATGTTCTGTTGATCGATTCAGACAGAGAAACCGTTCAGAGTTCAATGTTCTACAGATCGGTGAAGTACCTATGCAACGGAATCCCCAAAATGGTAATGATGAAATTACACGTTTTCATCCAAATGTGGGTGAATATTACTAACATAAGTCAATAATAATTATAAGCTAGTCTCGAAGGTCATAAAAATTGCAACGAAAATTAAAACAGATATAGTGGGGCTTACCAATATGAATAAATATTGTAAGAGGTGATATTAACTA
>VOMN01134076.1:0-25283 GCA_014899125.1 Orchestia grillus | reverse complement strand
GGAACGAATTTAGAATCACGATCCGAAGTTTTAACGAGATGTCCACACGTAATTTTAAGATTGTGCAAATCCCAATTAGAAGTTCTATCGAAACTTTCATGTTTTAATTTTAAGACTGTAATTTTACTAAATGAAAAACCGAATGTTGTATACTTTGCATGTGACCTATTTTCGGAATAAACGATTTTCTTTCTTTCTTATACTTAACGTTTTGGTTAACAAAGGTGGGGCCTCGTGGTCATACGAAGGTAGAAGTCTTCCCTTTTACATCTTGATGGTGGTTGCTGACCCACATTCGAAGTAGGAGATGAGGGTTACGAGAGTGAGAGGAGGCTATGAACTTTCTCGCACAATAGATCTTTTCGTTATGAACGCTCGCGTCGCTCGGTCGTCGGTCAGCCCTTATGTAGTCCGCACCACGGGCTTGTGACAGACGTGTACGGCCTGGGTATCAAAGAAAGCATGGGTGTGCCTATCACTGCTACACCGCGCAATTACGTATTTAAAATATAAAACAGAAATGGTTTTGTAACCGATAGCAGTATAAAATATTCTCTCATAATACAAATAATGAGTTGACATACTCATAACTCCAGAACACGCTCATAAATGTATTTTGAGAATGAATACGTTCGGTAGGGAATGCCGGAAGTGGTGGGGGTATCGTTAGAAGTTCGATCGAACACGTATGCTCTGTGTCTCGAGGGAAACTGTGTGCCACATCGGGTAAGGAGTGCGGAAAACGCAGCTTCAATAAGGCGGCGTTTGCTGATGGCTTCGTTATAATTAATCCAGAGAAATTTAGATGTTGCGTCTAACGAAATAACTTAATTTTTTCATGTACATATTATTTTTCTTTTTACTTCCTCGTCCGGTCGGGATAAGGTCCATAACAGGGGTGCTGCCGGGCAAAGTAAGTTTGTTAGTTGATGAATTAATTGTTATTCATTGTAGTGGTTGTTCATTCGTTTACATGTTCGAGCCCAATCAGCTACACAGGCAAACTGGGATGCTTTTCCAAAAAAGAGCAGACTTTTTTCTCGTCACTCCAATCAGGGTGGACAGAAACTGGCCGTAGTATTTGTATAGCCTTTTTATCCTCGTACATTTTCTTTAGTCGTTGCAATAAGAGAAAAAAAACGGCCATAAGCTTTCATGGATCCTAGCTTTTTGTTTTTCAGTATTTGTAGTTTCAGAGCCTTCATCACCTCACCAAATTTTTCATCGTATTTTGGTAATTAAGAGAGTAATGAATCGCGCAGTAACTCCAAGCGTGTTACGAAATGAAGTCCCAGCTTACAGCTTCGGACATCCTTCATGAGTTTTGCTGACTTCGTACAACCACATTTTTCCACATGACTAAACACTTTTCTTTCTTTCTATGATTAACTATTGCAAACTTTCTTTCTAGAGGAAAGACGCACAGCTCTCATATTCTGGCAGTGTTACTGATGCATCATTGTCTGAACTCACCGCACTTAGTTCTATTTGGTTTTCGGTGAGACAGTAATGCAACAATGTATGAATCTGAGCTGAAAATGATGAGAGTTTATGAATAAAATCTATCATGTAGTAAAACATCAATCTAATATTAAATTACATCAATTTTAATATGTATATTATACCGTTATACGTTGCTGTGAATAATAAGTGAGTTCTTTCTACTCACTCCGTTTGTACTCGGCTTCATGCTCAATTCGGTTTCCTACGTTTTTTATTATTGGTAGCGTATAGCCGGGCAGACAGGACACGCAGAGATCTAACGATTCTCTGACGGAGGGAAATGAAACACGCTTGTAAACATTTATCCAAATTAATTAATTATGGTGACTTCTACGAGTCGGGCGAGAATATGTTAAGAAAACGTGATAAAGAGGGCAATGACAGCGACTCGCAGTAGTAAGCGTCGCTCGGATATCTGAACCTACGGGAAGATTTAGACGCAAATTATCCGACTGGTACTGAACTAATTTAACTCATAATTTTATTTCTTAAATCTCCCACATTTGCGGACTTGCAGAACACACATGCAGCAACTCAGTTTGACCGAACACAGATGTGTAGCTCTAGGTGGGTTATCGCAATATTTTAATAGAGGTTATTTGAACGCCCCGGTTCGCAGTTCCAATTTCCAGCAAGTTCTCGTTTTCGAACCTATGACAAAGTATGTAGCCAATTTCGAGCCTAGACCGACACCTGCGTCTTCTCTAGCTCTAGCCACTACCGCTGCTCCCCTCAAACTGCCTCTCCTGTCGTAAATTGTCTCCTCTACTCCAGTACATTGCGATGGTGCCAAGCGTTTATTGTGCCACATCGAGAATACTCCCACGCCTACAGCTTTGGAATGCAACCGTTGGCCCGTCTCGAAGTATGCATCGGGATTTCCCTCGTTGGCTAGAGACGTGTCGGTTACAGCCCTTCAGCGTTGCTTGATCAGCTCTGCATGGGGCTCGGCCCAAAATGCAGCGTCGACGCCAGTGTACGGTTTCCCACGCCTACAGCTTTGTCTGCATATACCATCACACGGCCTGGATACAGAGTAGCTCTAAATGTAGCCTGATACAACATGCTTACATATATACAATGAACGCCTAATTTTCCCATTTTTATATAAGTAAAATAGCAACAGTGAATTAGTATTGATAGTCATGTGACTAGAGACCAGAGCTCAGACCAGATTGATATGAAATAACACTGTGTTACGAACACATTGTTACTTATATACAGGTTTCTTCCACGAAGGTATTTTAAATACATATTTTTTCAGTCACCATATTGTATTTAGTACTAGGAATCGAATACATACTAAGCGTTTCTCTCCATAGCATCCAAGTGTGCATAGGATCTAGTAAAAACTTTCCTTACAATAGTAAAGCAAGTACCGCCCCTTCCAATGTTGATAGAGGACAAATTCCTTGCTCTGCGAATTCCATGGTCAAATTTTTAACTTCTCCCTGATTTCCTCGCCACTACTGTAATGACTGACTGCTGTTGACATTGGTACGACTTGCTTTTCCACCTTCTAGAACTTCAGTAGTTTTTTGCTTCCCGCTCTTCCGAACTGAATTCACGTGTTGTTAGAGTGTTCGCTGTTCCAGGATGTCGTCTCTGTTGGAGTCAAATGAAATAATATTTGGATTATTGTAATACCATCCTCGCTGTTCTTTTCTCCTGTATTCACTAATTTTAACGTGGTTGATGTTCGTCCAAGGGTCAATGCATAATAAATCCATTTTCATATGAATACAGTGTAAGTGGGCAGAAAATTTTTTAAACACATATTCCGTTAAAGATAAGATGGCATAAATCTTTATAAAGTTTTACTTCGGGAGATCCCCAAGGAAGAATTAACCATCGTGGAAGCTTGGCTAATACAAGAAATAAACCCTGAATTCGACAGCAGAGAAAGAAAGGACAGATAGCTATGGTTCATTGCAAGAACATATTTCAACTCCAATCACTTGTCCGTTATGTAACAGATCTTTTAATTTCCAATAGCTCTAAAAATGGATAGTTTTTAATGGAGACAGGAAAAATACTTTAATAAGTAAGATATTCAACATACAATGTTGGACATTATTATATTCTTCGATAAATATCTGAAAACTCCAATGGATGACACCTCCCAATTTCATCAAATTTGCGAAGAGCGTTTTACTTTTCACCTTCACGTGCGCATACAGACTTGTTGATGCGTTACTGGAAGCGGAGAGCATGTAGCCGCACAGTGTGCACTCACATTTCAGCTTCACACCAATTTGTGTTTTGACTTTCATGTCTAGAGCGCGGTAAATACTGTGAATCCATACAATTCTTAAAGTGGTTGGCAACACTGATACAGAGTAAGTTGGCAATTCTGACCTGATTCAATTGTAGATATATTATTAATTTAATCAGGGTTAAGGGCATCATGTAGTCAAAGTTGGCAGAGCGACGTGATAACTGGTTGGTAGACGTCAGGGATAGCAACGACACGATTGCTGACGTTGTTTTTTAATAGTTTGTTATTGGCTTCGAAAAATTTTCTTTTGTTAACCTAGGCGCATCTCGCTAAAATTTCCACCTTATCTTACTTAATACGATGCCTCATTTTTTTGGCTCGTTGATTAATGAATAAGTTGGGTTAATTTTAGGATATGTTATTTTTATATTCATTTATATCTGTTTCTAAGTTACGAATAGTTTCCTCAACGTCATTTAATCCCACGAGGTACATGTACTTGACATACACCATCGCTGGTTTCTCTCGTCTCTCCGCAGTCCTTGACGTGGCATAATTTAGTTTTCCATCTATTTCAGGACTAAGCACCAAATTAGGTGGAGTAAGGTTGAAAAATTGTATTTATTCGCTGAAAGGCTCTTTTGACACAAGGAGGACCCTAATACCGGGGGAGTTGTTGGTTTTTACGACGCGGCTTAAGAATTTTTAGTGTATTTCCATTAATTGTAGAACGAATCAATTACTTTGGATTGCCGTTTTCCTCCAACGTGCTAGTACCGTATTTTAGTTCATCGGTAAGATTTACACATTTTACGGATTGATTCGAGCGTTATTTGATCAAAACTCTTCAATTTTGAAAGCACACTGATTTCTTGCAAGTTCATCCATATTAAATAATTTGATTGACATGACGGTAGCCTATGAAGTATTTGATGCATCAATGCAACGAAGTTATGATTAAGAACTCATTCTTTTATTTGACGTTTGTTTTATTTTCTCGCACTGATAAGTTAAAAAAATATGACCTCTATCTCGGTGCAAAATCTCGTCCAATTAACTTACAGCTTTGATTGTTCTCGAGTTTTTCTTCGCTTAAAATGATCTGATTATTCGTTAGTAACATTTTATGTTTCATTCAAAGCTACAACTATGATCAAACGTATCGTGATTTCCCAGTAACCCTTAACCTTAATTTGACGCCTCTTTCTTTTCCGCGCCATTTTGTGGAAAACTTTTGATCATTGTGAAACTTTTCACCTGCTTTTAAATTGGTAAAATTTTAATGAAGCGGATGAATTCAGATTTTTGAGTAGCATTCATTAACTCGATACGTTGAATATGCTGGTGGTCACTTAGTATGCTTTTCGTTTAGTTATTTTTGATACGTCATTTCACGTTTCAAAACACCAGTTTCTATGATAAAGCGGGAAAATAACTTTGGAGTATTTCTGAAGGATCCAGAGCTCCGTCTGTCCTATACATATAGCAATCATCCTCAGTGGGTTGATTTATTTATTTAGAGTCTGCATCTTAAGGATTTAAATAGGAGAAGAGTTTTGGGTCGATTCTAGAGGACGTAATCCTCATCAGCGAGACTGTGTGAGAAAAGGCGTATGAGTGATACAGAAAATTGCATTATTTCTCATGAGATTTATAGTCGTTTTTGATATGAGCCTTTATTATTAGCTTTGATGTTTTATTTTATTTCGTATCCGCAAGTTTATAATTTTGCCAGAAAATCGGAAAACATGGAGCAAGCAAGTAGAATGTTATTTTGTTAATAACACGTTATTTTGGACTCACGATGTACTTGTAGAAGCTGTATTTCGAATTTTCTAATTTGGATGATCGTTAACCTGAAGATTGGGCTCGTAGGTTACATAGCTTGGCATTAAGATAATTTTTTCTCCAAGATAATTTTCAACATTATCATCAGAAAGCGCGTCAAGACTTGGGTTTCTACGAGTGTATTCGGTAGGCATGGACCGAATGAGGAGTTAGTTTTAGCATTTATAATAAAGGAGCTCAAAGAACGAAGTAAATAACAAGGTAGAACAATTTGAATGAGATGTCGAAGGCGAAGTCTCACGATTTAGATGGCACCGAGGTCTGAAGGCTTCTAGCCTCGGACACCGTTTCTGTTGCGGTTGCGCTCGTTCCTCTCTACCTCGCATGCTATTTCTGGAGGAAGAGAAGGCAGATCTGACCGTCACATCGCGGCGGGTAAAATGTTTTGAAATCATGGCCTAACAAAGTAATTATATCAGGTCAAGGAATGACGTACGTTGTTCTTTCCGAGAACCAACTCATGGGCAAATTAGATTAGAGAATTTGCGCCATGTTAATAGGTCACGATTTCAGGGACCTAAATTCTTATAATGAGGGCATCAGGAGAGTGATCAGTATGGAAAGTAGCATGGATGAATTGATACAAATTTCTCTAATGACGCACTAGCCTGCTATAGAATAACTGGAGTGCCTTGTGGAGATGTCTGCACAATATCCGCACGGGCGCTCTTGACTACCTAACCTGAATGAAGGAAAGCACGAGTAAGGCGTCGAACCCAGCGATGAAAATGGCAAAACTTTCAGTCGTGTGCCTTTTAGATTATTTTAGAGTAAAAATTAATGGTAAAACTCGTACATACCTTCTATTCATTCCTAAAATTATACAATGACAGTCACTGTAAGCTCCTCTGGTAAAAAATAAGATAACTATTGTTTTTCGAGCTTCAGTAATCTACATACTACGTAAACAATCGATTTTCAAAGCTGTAACTGGAGTTTAGACTATTTGCGAATTTTGAGCAGGCATTAGTCTTCAATCAGAGACGGAAAGGTATAGACTTGTTTATTAGTTGCTCCACAACAATGGGACGAACTAAGACGTCCCTGAAAAGCAAAAAGGGGCTAATGCATTTAGTCGTGTCGAGGGACACCCTGTTAATCAAGTCGCAAAGTTTGTTGGTGTTCCATGCTGCTCTATTTTGTGGGTCTACCAATACTAGAAAGAATCGGTTACATACGGTAATTCGAGGTAAAATTGTGGTCAGAAGAAAATTCTAACCGATAGGAACCACCGTCGTGTGTTCTGAATCGTTGACCGGAATTGCTTTGCACCAAGGATGGAATTATGTACTGCAAAACGTCAATGATGCGCCTTCTCCCGCTGTTTTTGAACGAGCTCTTCGTAGAGAGCTCCATACAATGGGCATATGGAGCAAAGTGGTAAATAAACGGCTGATGTTAGCTCTTGTCCAAAAGACTGGGCCAAAGAACACGCTTATTGCATTGTAGATTAGTGGAGATGTGTCGTTTTGTCACAAGACTCACGATTCTGTTTCTATCACAATGATACCCTTCGTTGTGTTTCTCGACAACCTCATGAAGCCTTCAACGAAACCTGTGCGTAAGGGGCCATGCAAGGAGGAGGATCTTTCATGTTTTTGGGCTGCTCAACTACACAGAAGAAGGTCCTTTAGTTGAGATATCAGTCAAACTGAACCAGCATGGCTACATTGATCAGCATGATTACCAAGTTTTGCCATTTGCACCATATATTAATTAATATAAATGAAGGCCGCATTAAGATATTATATGATGCAGGAGGGATTTAAAATTGACCAGGTGTACATTAGGACTTTATGGACTCAATGTATTGCAGAATTGCCGGCATTGCTTGTGCTCGTGGAAGTCCTACACTGTTTTATTACGTAGGAGACTATTTTTTTGTTCGGTGTCTTACTATTTATTCCAGTGAAAGGTTTCACTCTTTAATAACACGCAGTTTGTTGATCACTTGGTTAATTGGTAAGTTTGTCTTTCTGTACTCCGTATCAGTATTTCGTAGAAAAATATTACTGCCAGCCGCACGCATGTGCGGCAGTGTCGTACATATGATGCTGAAAATCGTAAGATAGATAAACGTAATTTAAACGAAATTAAATGTTGTGTGTTCTAGAATACGATACGACAGTACGTTGGCTTACATAGCTTGGTTATGAATACTTGATTTCAGAGGAAACAATGAGGCCCATTTATGTCACTACGGGCTTCATTAGGAAATTACCATTTATTTTAAGAACAAAAATTGTACGTATGTGAGTCTGGTCATTTCCGACTGGTTGCCCGACTTCTATTGGTGTATTACACATAGTAGTATAGTAGGAATAAAATAAGGTTACTGTCAAATACAAATTTTTTTATTGTGGAATAATTGGTGAGTCTTTTCAAATTTCATTTAGAATGAGAAGTCGCAACAAATTAATAATATGCTCATAGTATTCGATATTGATTGCAACCATTTCCTATCGTATAATGAATTTTATCTTGCCGAAGCGATAGAATACTTCCAGTTCTGATTGAAATTATTTATCATTCATTTCCTAGTCATTGAGCGACATTTCGTGCCAAGAACGAAAATTCATTAATTCCAGCACGGCTACCACTAGTTTTGGGTGTTCAATCAATTCCTTATAGTTACTGACGTACGAGTGGTGGGAGGAATCTGAAGCTCAAGATTCCTTTCTCAGAGAAAGCACTGCGTGCTTCCACGAAAATCCGCTAACTGAGACGGGACTCGAACGTAGACTTTCCAGTAGTAAGCGGAACACTTTACCACTGCGCCATGGAGCTCTTCAAACCACCTGAAAGAGAGTGGAAGAGATGAAAATCTGACTATACAAGTTTGGAGAGCAGTGAGAATGACACAACACATCCCATTCTATTAATTGAAACACGACTGTTGTCGTACCGATAACTTATTTAACGAAGAGCTTTGTCTCTCGTAGCAGAAGACTGCAATTCCGCCCATTCAGTTTCTTCGGCTGCATCACTTCCATGAGTCTTTGTAGTTTTTGTTTGAACAGCTTCGCATTGAATGTTGATAGCATCCAAGAATTACCTAGCGATTTCCTTCATTATGAAATAAAGATTCATTGCAAGCATAATTATGCTTTTCTATATTCAACATGCACATATCTAGGTTTTCAAGGATGAAGGTTTTCTTTTGTTTTCCGAGTTGCAAGTTCGCTAGGGAAGAGCCATCCTATTCACTGCTTCAGGTTGATATCAGACTATTATTTTCCAATACTATTACAACGCTGTTATGAAAATTCTGTTTTTGACAATGGGTAAACGAGTTTCAGCAATGAAATTGACAACAATCATGCAGCGTTGATATTTTTGTCTTCGATCTAATCATGTGTCACTTAACGCGGAGTTTTTAAATTTTACAATTCCAATGATTGTGGCTCACTATTAACTGTGTTTTCTCACCCTAGATCTGTTGTGTTGTTCTCCGGTCATTTGACTTTGGCGTTTAAGGTGGAGTTGATACAATCGCTCTTCATGTAAATCAGTGGATCAAGCAGCGTGCGATCCATCCGTTTATCTAAAAAATCCCATTTATGAAGTGCGCAAACAGGGCACATTGAGGCGCTGCATTTTTCCAATGCACTACATAATTCTCCCGGACGGTATTGGTAACCTAAAATTTTCACCTACATAAATACGAAAATGAAATGGCATCGCAGTCAAATGATTTTGTCAACTTGACACTAAAATTAAACAACCTGAAAACCCACAAAAATTTGCGAAACAAAGAAATAAAACAGTACCGTCAATGAATTTTTATAGTTCGTACATATACGAGGATACATATAAAAATTGATACACGTTGATTTTTGTGATTAGACCTAGGCTTTAGGGTAAACGACGCACTGCTGTAGTTATGAGCGCAGCCCCTTCTTGAGGGGCATCTCTCTCAAGTTAATCTTCTTATTTCGAAGTAGTTTCAGACGCACTTTTACTCATTTTACGTACGTCAGACCCTCATGTTCAGTTTTTCATTAATGTGCTATTACCAAGCAGATACAGTATGCGATAGAAATTTTTACTGTTTCTAATTGTAGGTAGGTTATGGTGCTAATCTACGTGTAACTCATTGAATAAAATATAATTTGAAGTTCAAGTATTTTATACAGGACTCCAAAAAGACGCTGGTGTTTGAATATTTATTGGGTGCAATGAAAAAATAATTAATTTGTATGAAATGGTACATTTTCACCACAAAATAGTCGTTTTTCTATGCGCCTATTTATGAGTATTTTCAGCATATAAGAGTGTAATGATTTTCATTAGAGTTCATACTTTATTTTCATACGGAGATATTAATTAAAGACAACTTCGGAAACAATAATTTATTGTTTTTTATTCGCACGACCGAAATTAATCAACTCTCTCCCTCGAGATAAATATGTCCTCTGCTTTGCTCTGAAAAATGTCCATCAACTCATCATAATTTGCTATTCATCTCTGGAAATTTAAACGCTGAGTTCTACAGCCCTGGAATAACATTAGACTTGTAAAAGTGACGTGTATTGTGGCATTATATATACACGCCGCCACAGCCGCCCAGTTCTGAGCTGCCAGATGCCCTTAAGGGCTGCCTTCAGTCACTGTCAACCAGTAGCCTTAATATTATATTGTGCAGCAGAGCTCGGTCAGAGGATGCTGGAATACGTCTAAAGCGTGGAAAAATAGCAACCGAGAAGCCCTGGTGTCTAACGGAAGGCTCATCTAGGGTACACGCGGGTTATTGGTTAAAAAACACTTATTACTAGAAGTAATTTTGTATTTTTAGGTACTTCCTTTTTTTCGCGTCTATCGGGAGGGAAGCCTTTATAATTCGCTCTAAACCAGTGTTGAAAAACCGTTATGACTTCATTAGGAAGAACTTGTCACTGATTATACAGTTTAGAAGTATATATTTGAGTCGACTTTGGAGCGTTTTTCATCCCCCTTTGGTTAAAGCTTATTCCTCACCCTAACGAGACTCCTCGCTTGCTTGTTGATATGGGGAAGTTTTCTCACATTGAATGACTACTGAAGATGCTTTGAGCCTAAGGGCGATCAAATGAAGATTTTCTTTGACCGATAACGTTGCTGCTGAATATAAATCTTTCATTTTATGAGACAAAATATAACCATTCTGAATACTCAGCGTATTGGAGGTAGCGTTCGTAATAGGGACCACTCGATCTGCGATATGCCGTGAGGAATGAAAATATATTAGCGATATTTTTGACGGACGAATATGTCAATGGAAATATCAGTTTCACTCCTGCTATAGTGTGTCATACGGAGAAAACATTTTTCCATTCAAAATCAGACATCGAGCAGCTTCGCTCGCCGCAAGGTATCGGCGTTCTGAATAAAACTGAATAAAACTTGATCGCTTGGAAGCATGATTGCCGGTAGCTTGTTGCTCCTGCTGCTAACAAGACAGTGGCATGCACTCACGCATTTTTGCATGTTTTCCTGCATAAAATCAGTTTCTGTTTCACATTTCTTAGTATTTTTGAAAAG
The DNA here is from genome assembly GCA_014899125.1 of Orchestia grillus. Classification (NCBI taxonomy): domain Eukaryota; kingdom Metazoa; phylum Arthropoda; class Malacostraca; order Amphipoda; family Talitridae; genus Orchestia; species Orchestia grillus. Next base: position 14,194 of record VOMN01134076.1, on the reverse strand, counting down.
GTACAAAAACAAGTTTATCTTGGAGCACATCCAACCAGCAAGCTAAAAAGAAGATTGAATGCTTTTCGAAACTTGAAGCTGCCATCATCAGGGCTTGAAAAGGACCGAATGAAATCTAAAAAAAACCGTAAGGCATAATCTAAACGGAAAAATACCGGAAGTTACCTGCACATCCTTACTCATACGTCAATGTCCTAGAAACCGATCTACAAGTACTGCATTGTGCGAAAAACCTAGCGTTGCTATGGAGTAAAAAATTGCAGAACACGTGTACCTTACCTGCTTATTGATTGTACGCCACCTGTTCACTGAAAAGGGTAATCACTACTGATTTGATTGTTTTTGTATCAGCAAGACGACGACAATACCGCAATTGTCACACGGCAAGTTTATGGGACACGAAAGATTAATAAAACTCTACGGCGACACGAACACCGAGCGATGCTCGGGGCACAAGTGGGGCTGTATCTCAGAATGCTGTAACTTTATAGTCGGTCGGAATGAAGCAACTTACACTTAGTAGCTTGAAGCGATCAAGAATGGTTTACAATATTTCTTGAAAATAAATGGGAAAAATTGAAACGCATTAACGCAGCATTGCTATGTAGCAGTAGACGTTTTTAATATTATTAGCGTACAATACTCGACAATTTGGCATTGAGGCTCAGCCATTGAATGAATTTCCCTTTTATTAATGTTTTTTGAATACTTGATAATTTTATTTTTGTAGGGGTTAGGCAGATGAGTAGGAAACACTGTAAGCCCTTTCATCGACGCGACGCACTACCCCGTTTTGCTGTTCGTATCAGTCAGTATCTCCTCGCAGATGCGTCAGTTTACATATTTTGTCTGGCGTAAATTTGTGCCGTTCTCTGCAGCCACACGCACCACTCGGTCTGCTCTTGGATTGCAGAGGCGATCTGTCGTGACTTTGACCTCATTACCGTGATCACACGCTATGCCGGGGCGAACTGTTCACCTGGGGAGCCAGTTCAAGGAACGTAGCCCAGCACCTGACTTGAACGTTATACACTGCATTCTGCTTCATTAAACTGATATAATACGTCAAAAGAAACATTTAAACGACTTTTTAATTATAAATTTTTGTACAATATTACTTTCTAACTTTGGTATTTTATAAAGAGTGATATTCAATTTAAAGATATTGTCCGAAAACGTTCTGCTAAATAATTGTACTCGTAATTGTCCTGTTCTGCAAAGTTTGTGAAATTTCACTATTTCAACTGTCTCGTTAGAAAATATAAAGTCACCATCAATATTAAAATGGGCACAAAACCTGGTTGTGCAGAAGAAGATAGTGCTTAAATCTCTCCCATTCTCAGAACTAGTGTGCTAACATTAGGGGTGTACAAAAAGTTATGTCGTCAACGCAGTGTTACCAAATCATTTGTGTTTTCTGTTACAACGCGCAGAAAGACACATGAATGAGCGCATTTACGAAAGTTATCTGCAAGGCTGATTCTAAAAATAAAGTTAGAAACTTTCAAAGCTCCTCATTCAATCAAGAACTAAAATGTTGAATGGTCACAGGATTACGTTCACGTAAATTTCACCAATCAATAGAGCTGACTGGTGGTCAGTTGGTTGGCTGTTGAATTGTTGTACAGCAGGATCGCAAATGTGTCTCAGCACGGGGGTGGGGGAGTCATGTTTTGGGCATGTATCCAAGAAGATGAGCTAATTGGCCTCTACTGCTTACCAGAGAGATCGAAACTGAATTCAAATTCATATTGTAAGCTCTTGGAGAATAAAAATGGTATTCATATTTGCCTGTCACTTTACACATTGAATGCGACATTAAAAAATAATAAATATTGTTTTCTGTGAATATTCAATTGAGACAATCATTCGAAAATAACATGAACAGCTCCAAAATTAACAACTTTTTATAAGGAATCATAAAAAAACTTTATTAATTCCAACACGTTTTACCGTTGGGTTTTCAATGCCTCACAACTGCTGGCGTGGTGAGGGATGTGAGGAATGTGTGGTTTAAACTTCCTTTTCCAAGGGAAGTACTTCCTGCTTACGTGAAAATGCCTCAACTGAGCCGAGACTTGAACCAGGGTCCTCTCGGTTACGAGGCCATCACGCTACCAGTACGCCATGGAGTCCACACACACACACTCACATATATATAAATGTAAATGTATGTATAGGTACATATAAGTATAAGGTATATATATGTATACGTTCAACAACATGACATCCAAGAACTATCTTGCATAATCCAGCAAAACGCCCTGAACAGTGAAACTTGGTCAGCTCATAAATTACGTTCGAGAACTCCATCCCTCTCGATGCCCCCGGTCCACTGCTACCAAATTAAAAAAAAATGGGGAATACATTGGGAATTCTCTAATGAATAACCCCTCTCATAAAAAATTTACGGCAAAAGTTGATAAATTCAAATTACAGTAAATTACGCAGAATCGTAGAATTTTACTGTGAACAGGGGAACATTTAATTATTATTACGGTTGCGTAACACTGATAGTATTTTGAGCTGAAAAGGTATGTAACGAGTATGTAGCAAAATTTTCATCGAATGTTCAATTTCATAATTTTCAATTACATGTACATTTATTGCTAGAAACACGCAAACGTCTCGTTTCCGCATGATAATTTTCAGTGCATTTAGGTACGAGGTATAAAAGTTCAGTGCTAATTACGAAAGATCCTCCGCGAAAATAGCGTAGCGTTACTTATTGAATCATCAAGGTAATTAAGCTGAACACTTTCTGCTTGTCGTTAGAGTTCTAAACATGATCGAACTTTTCGAAGACTTCTTCACGCCAGGATCCAAAGTCATTAGGGGCCGATAAAAGTGGCTTGCTCATGAAACCTTGCAGCTGCTGATTCAATCAACAATTCGGTTCGGCCAGGAAACATTTGCCGTGAAAAACGGTTTGTAAATATCTCAAAAACAACGTGAAAGCTTCCATTTCTTAGCCCTAGTTGGAACAACTGCTGATGGTAGGTAACCTTTCATTTTCTCGGCCAAAGGAGAGTACGCTAATGATTAGGCGATCATGAGTTTCCCTGAACGTTTTTTTCGTTAAAAACTGAAGTTCTTGCTTAGCTTCGATGCGAGGCGAGGAGAGGGCCAGAGTAAATGCGGGAATGACAGTGCCGTATTCTGAATAACTGGGTTCTGTTTCGGTCAATATGTTTAATAACGATGCATCATTTTGACGCCTAGCACAGTCAAAAAGTTAGGAGACGATGGTACATTTTATATTGCAAATAATATTTTAGCAAGGACTTACCCTGTTACAACTGAGTTCACGGAGGCTTCCTTTGTCGAAGAACAATGAGCTTAAATTCACCAGAGAAAGCAAAATTAATTCTGTTGATCTCCAAATCTGCCTCTTCCTTAACCTGTATAACGCGCAATGACACCGCATAGGGTCTTTCCGCATAGGGTCGAAATGTCAAGACGAGATCTTGACATTTCGCGCCTTAGAATGACTTTATCTGAGAAATATTTTAGTTAATCTTCATTTTTCGCGTATGTAATAATCGCGTATGCAATGCAGGTATTTAATTTTTTTAACAAACCACATTTGCCACGTGGATGAGAGGAAAATCAAAGCTAGTTGGATAATTTATTTGATGCAACTTCCCAGCTTTCGCACTGAAAATTTCTTAATCCATCTTTTATCACCGATACATTACCTGAAAATTACAAGATAAGATTAAAAAATAATCTGAATAGAGCTGCACATTTAGCAGTCAATGTCAAACTTTGCATCAATAATATTCTGCATTGCAGAAATACGAGTAAATAAGCAGGTACCTCGGAGTGAAAGGCAATTATTTTGAGGTTCAACAGTGCATCCATGATTCACTCCCTGAAAATGACACTTAACCCCTGCATCGCGTTAAGAGTAATTTTTAATATGCCACGTTATTATCTTTCGATCAAAGCTGAATCGAATGAGCTAAACATATTTCCTCGTTTTATTTAATTAATGCATATGCAATGCGCCGTACGAAAAATTAATTATTTTCCTCGTGTAATGTGTTCCGGTGGTCTTCCTTGCTTTTTGGAGAAATACTCGTGCAAACTATTGCTGAACAAGAAATCAGTAAATTTACTATTTAGCTAGTATTGCACAATATGCTAGTTTGCCATGTTACTCTTCACTGGACATTTTATTTAGGTAAATTCAGTAGCTGTATTTCGAAGTGTCTCAGATTCTAGGAAGAATATTGAAACTGTTACCCCATAGAGGGTACAAACGTGTATTATCCTGCAGTACATTTAAGTTGTAAAAATAAAGTATGTCGCACTGGTTGCTATCAATAAGATCGAATACATTTCATGAAGTAGAAAACAAATTATTACGTTCCTGCATCTAAAGACAATTACGTATATGAATTATTATTCTAATTTAGTGCAACCTAAGATGCAGGTAAAACGAATACATTTCAGCGGCAAAAAGGCAAGAGAAACTAAAAAAGCATTGACAACGATTTATTTTATATTAGCACCCACTTCAAAACTACGATTCATCATAAAATTACTTTAACAGTGACCAAATACTCATTCCCCTAAATCCTGCAGGTATTCAACATCGATGCACTGGACTGAAAGCATCAGTTTTCAACATCTTTTTAGAGTGACCCTAAAGTAGGGTATCCCTTACTGATATCAGTAGCACGTTAACAAATGTTTAGGACACAATTTCATAAAAGGTTACCTTACTTTCGGGCCACCTTGTATAGCAATTTAATTGACATTCATTCGTCGAATATTCGTTGCTATGCCTATGATATGTGTAGGCATCACATTCGTTTATGACGTCATTCATTTCGTAGCCGTCGTAGTCCCAGCTGAGGTACCCTAATCTTCACAAAGCATTCCCGAGTACGGATTGTCACTCCGCGCTTCCTCTCAAGCCAACATATGAGCTGGAATCCTGTGAGCTTGAGATGAGTAGGAACCGTTTAGACTTTGACCATGATTTTCAATTGGATGGGAGAAATTGAGCAGTCGCATATAAGGGAAAATGGAACTCTTCCTTAAGGGAGTGTGGTGTTTTTTGATGCGCTACTCCCTGCCCAAGAATTTATGATGTTCAGCACAGAGCAATCTTTTCGTTGTTGGTATTTCTCATTATTTCGCTTCAGAACGGGTTCGAAATCTTGAAATTAATTTCCAATTGAACTCTTCGTTCCTTGATATACCGACGTACTGAGTGATTTAAGTATCTTTGGGTTTCTACATTGTTAATTTTCAAAAGTGAGGGGGAACGAAGGTGAAAAGTTTCAAAGGGAACAAAAGTGAAAACGGCCGCTACCCACACCCGAAGCTATGCCGAAAATTTATCAAATTCGGCTATAAAGTGAAACAAGGTTGCAACAGGGGTAAAAAGTGTGAATTCTTCCGAACCCTGGTTGTAAAACACCGTTCCGAACAATCTATTTAGTTCAGTACTAATTTAAAAAAAACAGGAATGCTGAATTTTCGTTATATTCTTTGTTCAAATTTAATAAATAATAAGTTAAAAAGTTTTTAAATTAGAAGACAGCTCATGATTCTGCACATAAAACAACATCGTTAATTCTATGGGTCGCAACAAACGAAGGTAAAATTGACAAGCCGAAATAGCGCCTAAAAATCTCCTCCAAACACCTTCGATTGGAAGCAAACTCGACACCTGATGAAAAGTGCACTCAATCAATAGGCATTCATATCTTTATCTTCAACCTCAGTACCAGCAGGAAATAATATCTGTAAAAATTACCAGAGCATATCAAGAGGGTTCTCGTGTACTCCCGCTGGTATAGTTGAATTATAAGAGCAGGAATCAGAATATTACGTCTTGCAGTTTCGTAGAATATATCGACGTTATTTTAACTTGCATAGCCATGTGAGCAAACCTAATGAGGTTTCTACTGATTCTCCGAAACCATTAATTAGTACCCAAAAATCGCTCACCGTTATCGAAATAATTGATTACTCATGCCCTCTACCCAAAATTTGCTATTCACACTTAGAAAGTGTTATTCAAACTCAGCAACTGCTCAAGTTCTTTTGTTCTCAGAAATTTCTTGGTTCTTTCTTGAAACTTAGTTGCCCTCACTAATGCTCTCATTTGACATCGTACAGAAATTTCTTTGTTCTGTTTAGTATTTCAAAAACAATTCTATTCAACTCCTCACTATCTATACCCCACTTACGTATTCCTTACAAGTCCCATCTTTTTGAAGCAGATTAGTAACATTTGATGGAAAATATGATACGTAGCCAAAAAGTATGAATAGCCAAAGTATGTATGAAGCCAAAATCAAGCACGAAATAAGTTCAGTTAGAAAATATAAAGATCTATAAAGAATCGCAGTCGAGACCTAGCATTGCAATTTTATAACGTAAAAGGTTACAAAATGGAATGAAGTATAGTACCGCTTCTGCTATGCAAGTCATGAATCAAGAGTGTGCTTCAAAAACCAGTCTAGTGAAATTCATTATCAAAGTTCGAGCTTCTGGTTCGGCGTATAGCAGCTATAGAAAAACAAAATCTCAACCTAGTGTTGCAGCTCCAGTCCTCGAAGGCTGGGGATATTTACAAGTTTCAAATTTAACATCGTAACATGCACGGGATGCAACAATTTCTTCTGGGCTCGAAAGGAAGAATTAGGGAATTATTAGAGAATGAAGCAGACGTTACAAAAGGTAGGATGTTACGATATCCAATCTATCCGACCTACAAAATCTGGCATAAACTCGTGCCAAATCTTCATGTGTTGATACTAGCGACTATTAATAATCAAGCATTTTTTCCTACAGGAGGCCGCATTATCAAGAAGTAAAGAAAGAAATTTGAAATTGGATTAGCAGAGGAAAGTTTTCTATCGCTTGGCAATACGTAGGATGAAAACAGTTAATCTAGGATGGAAAAATGTCTATACTCACACGATGAGGTTATCACAGCACAGTGCGAAAATCTGAATGCTAAGCAGTAACACCCAGATGTGTTGTTCCGTCACTTTGAAGCGTGAACCTCTCAAGTTCAGGATGAAAGCAAACGTATTGCCGTGTCTATCATTTTTCCAAGATCGATGAATTCGAATCGAAGTTCTCGCCTGCGTTACATCAATAGAATAGCGAAAAATATGTGCCTAGTAAAAGGTGTTTTGCTACTGGAGCTAATGCGGCAATAATTACCCCGAACTCTTCAGAGTTGATGGCATGCATCTTGCTAAAGTTGGGAAACTTGACTTAGGTGTCCGATCACTAGTGCTGTGGGTAAAGAAAGTGATGCTGCGTACGGAATTATTCTTCACAAACACCCAGAAAAAGTACGATAGAAATCAAATTGAAATCTAACACTAAAACCATGATGAAGACCTCATTCTTTTCAATATGGCAGCTTTGGGTGTTAAAGAATTCTATCCCACAACAACAAACTAAGAATTACGATAAAAAAATTATTTTCACGAACCATGTGCGAGGCACCGTAATCCACTCAACGGAACAGGCCTGATTCTTTGTAGGTTTTGAGTAGAGCGCAAGGATTTCTACCTACGTGATCCAACAAAACCGAGATTCGCGCCCGTAGCTATAGTGCTCCGATGGCAATCTCAAGATTGACGAAAAGTAAAACAAATTAATGATGGCTACATGATCGAGAACCACGCGTTTAATGTAACGTGGCTGGATGAACCCAGAGATCCGGCTGGCTCAGCTGGTCGGAGCAGTAAGGACTTCGACAAGCTTCGTATCATATTTATTCTTCTATAAATGACATACAAACTTTATTTAGAGGACATAATAGTCGTATTCGACCATGCTTAACCATCAGTGGAACTAGATATGTACGCCACAATGAAATCCTAGCTTTTAAACAAAGATCTTTGGATATCATAACTGCAGAAATTTTCTAAGACCGGTAGACTAATTACACCAAACTTGGAATGTGATGGCCATGTCAGTATGCACTTGTTTTATTTACACATTACTCGTTCAAAGACACGTCTCTGCACCTTAGCACGGTCTCCAGGAACTGGGTACTCCAATCACAAAGTGACCCCAAGCCATACTGTTCCTCGTCGCTGCGGAGCGCCTCCTATGATCACCTTGTAGCAAACCAACTCCGCAGAGAAATGTATATGGTGGCGCAACGGCTTGCGGTAATTCTCTGATAAGGCGGAAATGAAGCACATGTAAAGCGTAAATGAAGCACCTGTAAGGCGTAAATGAAGCACCTGTAAGGCGTAGACGAAGCACCGGGAAGGCGTAGACGAAGCACCGGGAAGGCGTAGACGAAGGCCCGGTCAGGCGTAGACGAAGCATCACTCAGGTGTAGACGAATCTCACATAGTTTTTAGCATCTGAACTAAACCTAAAGTATTCTATGCAGCGTGGAAAATGAATTCAATTCCCATAGATAAAAAGTTCACTTTGACTCGTTAACATTATGCTCTCCCTGATCTATACATGCATTGTCATCGTACGTCAGAACCGCACTTTAAGTACACCATCATAGGCGGAGAAACCCCGACTACTGTTCGTCGCTCGCAGACGTAACTTCAGACAAATTCCAACTCGCTACAGTTCTGATGGAGCAGTAGATGGGAACATTTCGCACTGCAAAGAACGTCAGAATTCTATGACAGTGTCACGGAGACAAAGCTGTACATTTTGTAGCTCAAGCACTGACTCATCCAGCCAAGATGACGATAGCGAAGTAACAGATAACCCGGACTTAAGTTCAAACAAATACATTGGAAGTACAATGCAAAGTGCTGACCACTGCATAACTACTGCAATGGGTTACAGGTTCCTGTGATAGGTGAATTCACACACTTTCCTCAAAGAAGAGAAACTCAGGGCACAGCGAACACCTTTAGTATGATCTTACTTACACCCTTCGGTTGCAAAACACGAAATTTAGTTATCAATGAAGGAAGACCTAGCAATGCGACAGGTCTAATGGCGAAATTTGGATGGAGCGTCTACAAAATGCCTTAGTAGCATTGAAAACACAGTAGTATCTCACTGCTTACTCGTCAATGAAATGAACTCATGAGGAAGGCAACCTCACCAGAAATGGGAACAATTTTCAGAACCAAGCCGTCAGCCTGGACGGAAGGAAAACCAACCGAACGAGCCCGCTGATGAAAAAAGCTATGATCTCAGCTCTGATTAGCTGGCCGGAAGCAAAAAGTCGACCGACATAAAGAACACGGGAAGATATTGATTGGAAATTTACAAAGCATTGGGCCAAAAGTGCAGGAAATGTAAGCTATCTTGTTAATCTTTCCATGCAGGTGGCCTTTTGAAACCGAAGAAACTTGATTAGCCTTAAAAGGACGACTCTCCTAATAAGAAGTTTCACGTATAGAACGCGTTAATGATGTGCTGAGAAGCCTAGGCACAGCAAGAAAACTGACGGTTCTGTAATTCACGCAAAGAATAGATGCGACCACACCTTAACACGAAACAAAAACCTCATGCAGAAGATTGAGTTTCTACATCTACAATCTACCCACAGCCAAAAATAATCATAATTTTATTCGTTCATTGTAACATGGCAAACACAGCAATTGATGAAAATGAGTTGTATGATTAACTTGACAATATTGTACGTGTGGCCAATGAGACAGAAAATGTGGGCGACTTCGAGCTCTTCCACATGTAAGAATACTGGAATTCCTGACTTAGTACAGCATGTTGGACGTATGGCAGCTGACCTGCTTCGAACAATTTCTTTGGAACAGCATGGACTTGAGCCTAGGAGACAGAATGGTATTCTAAGCCTCGTCATTATGGGACCCCTGACTTTTGAATAGGCGACACTGACAGTGAGCACAAAACACGAGATCGCTGTACATATGATTGAGTTCGTGTTTCTAATTTCTGCTGGTCTATAGCTCTCACACTAGGAAACAACCGACGTAAAGGTATTCTCCACTACTGAGTGAAAAAAAGGCTTCAAGAGGAGTAGGCTGCGTATGGTATCTTGAAAAAAAAAACGTGGGATGTTCTTCATGATCAGCGCAGAACGAATACTGTGTGCGCATTCAAAGAGCGTGATTCAGGCGTATATGATTAGAATTAATTGATAGAACTTCAAACGAACAAAGAAATACGTACAGGTATTTTTGAAAATTTATGCGCAAAGCTTGTGTGGGGAAATTTATCCATTATTGTGTACATCCCTCCTGTAGCTTCGATTGCTGTCTCATTACGAGGCTGAAATTGTTGACGCTCTTCACCAACTGGCCAACATTGATTTTGGCCATTGCACCAACAAAATTAAAGTTTTTGTAAGGATGGCAAGCTATTAAAAACATGTCGATTGATTTTCCCTGCAGAAATGTTTCTTACGTATAATTCACTGGACTTATACGAATTAAGCTGCCACATACTTGGCATCAGAAGAAACGAAGCCCATCAGATTTGCTAGGTTATTTAGTGTGTAACAGGTTAGAGCTAATCAAACTGTTTTCTTGGATCATTGAAGCCTGCTGTTTTTTCCTTAGCGCACTACAATTCTTTATATTTTTTACCCAGCGAGTATTTCAATGAATTATTTCATAAATTCATCGATTTTGGGAAGAAAATTTAGATTGGATAGTAGCGAATATCCTTGTTCATTGTAGGCATTGATAAGCAACTCTGACCCCAATACAAAGCTCAGCTGAAGTTCAGTACAGCTTCATTCTGGCAATGAACCACCTTTAGAATGATCGGCAATGGTCTCAGCGGCCCTGTACAGATTACCGAGGGTATTATAAGTAACGCAGCTGCTCATGGGCGACTTGAATCTCCTCCACATGTGCGAGTACTGAAGTCAATGACGGAGTCTACTATCTTGGAAATGTGGTTGCTAATCTACGAAATACAAATTCCCTGCGACAGCATGAACTTTCCAATGAAGTAATCACATCTTAATTACAAGACTAATCTTAGGCCGCTAGAAAAAAGGGTTGTGTTCACGCAATCTACGTTGAATTCCGTGGATACAACTAAGCAGTATCTTCCCTGCCTCATTGGCATTCGAGGTCAACTGTGAATTTGACGATATACTCGCCGCATTAGCTAGATTTTAACCCTACGGCAACGATCAATCATATGACAGTCCACGACCAATCGCGTCCTCGAGGTATTCAAATATGACGGTCATTGTATGTATTAATATTAACTTTTGTCTAAGAAGAATATACAAGAAGCGTATTTTTTCATTAATATTAAACAAATTAAGAAATTCTAGTTCAATGTTTTTTGAAACTCGCGATATTTGACAACGTAGAAATTACAAGAGGTATAATTTTATTATGAAATGAATTATTGATGAAGGTGAAAGAAAAAGTATCCTAAAATATTATAATTAGAACGTTTCGGGTCTGGACTCATCTTCAGCAAAAATATACGAAACGCGTGTTGACGTATTAACCTATTGACATGGAAGACAAACGTAAAAATAATGGAAAATATATAACCAAAACGTCCTCTGTCCCAAACCAAACAAGAAAATCCAAATTAAAACGAAATTAAAAAATAGGACCAGAAAAATTCACAAAAAGTGAATAAGTTGTTAACAAATCATTGAAAAAAACGGATCAAAACTTCCCGATATATACGGGATAGGCATTTACATGTCGTTCAGAGCCTGCTGTAATATGTAAACGAATAAAGACTAGACTGTAAAATGCGTAGATCGAAATCGTTTGAGAAATAATCCAACATTTTAAACTTTTTGGTGTTGATGGTTCGGCCATCGAAACTATTATAGCAATGTTGCCGTACGGAAGAATCAGAGGGAGAACACAAAAAACACCCGTGTAATGACTAAGGCCATCATGTTCAGCGACCCCCACGTGAAGAGCTCGGTGAGTTAAGGCTAAATACTGCGATTTTCTACGCGTATAACTGAAATTCTGTACGAGGGAAAATCGCGTGTCAGCAGGTAGTACATCCTTAAAGTGAAAATAAAATCATACAATGCGCGTGTTGATAAAAATTATTCTAAAAGGATTACTTGAAAAATATTAAAAAAAAAATGTTGGTAGATTCATACCTGATTTTCTCCGATTAGTGTCTAAAAAATGGAGCCCCACAGAAAGTATCAGCAGTATTTCTAAAGTCACCGGTCCTGTTGTGTGACAATGACTTTTTGTATGTCCTACTTTAACGTCTAAAATCTGTTCACGCAATACTCCTTTATAAAAACAATCAAAATAATTCTAGATCAACAATACTTTTATGCCTCCATCATTCTCCTCGGCTTTTAAGTAAGAAGCTTTCGAAATCAGTTTCAGAACTTAGTGTACTCAATTCTTTCCTATTTTCGACGGTTTAATTTACAAGCAGATGGAAGACTTAGGCATGGGCTTCATTTTGGGGCACACTTTTGCAAATGCTTTCATGTCACCACGAAAATTTATGGTTAGAACATTGTTCTCGTGAATTTACGTTCACAGTTATAAATGCAATATAGATTACAGCTTTGTTCTGTTTAAAAAAATCCGATGCTTTTTCACTTCTGCAATATTTGAGCAGCCAACACCGGAATATCAAATTCACTCCAGAATTTGAACAGGATAATACTTGTTAATGAAAAATTCGTGATGTCAATATGTATCGTGCTGAAAACTCATTAGAAACGAGTGTTTACAGGAAGGCAACTTTCACTGGCTTAGGTCTTAGTTATTTTAATTTTTGCAGCAAGAGTCTTAGGTGAAACTGCATAATATTATTTTATACTATCATTTTCAAAGCTTATAAAGTGTGTTCCAAATGCATGTACCTCCACAATGAATTCACTTTTGTTTAATCCCATTTTAAAGCTAATGGGCTTCCGATTTCACTTGTTTTTCGGTTAATCAATAAATTTTTATTGAATCAACTCAACCAAGTCCATTCCATTGCAGAAATGAACTTACTAACCCTATGTCAAAATGCTTTCCAAATAGTCAGTCATTTTAAAATAATTTTGATCAACAATCGAGCTGTATGATCTCTGTTTTAATTTATGGGTGAACTCCCAACTAACATGCGATCTTCCCTTGAACATAATTTTAGTTGTGTGCATTGCGCCGCAGTACGTGGGTTCAACTCACTGAGCTATTGACGTGAGGGTCGCTGAACATGTCGGCCATTGTCATCGCACGGGTACTCTGCTCTGTTCTTCCCCTCATTCTTCAATTCTGCAACATTGCTATAATTGTACCTGTGAACAAACCATCATTGCCATAAAGTTTAAGACTTTAGATTCTTGTTCAAACGATATGAATCTACGTATTCTATGCTGAGTCATCATTCATTAATAAATTACAGACGTGCCTCAACTATACGCGATGAGCCTATCCTTTTAAAAATTATTAACAGGAGATCAATTTTTTTTCGGATACATTGTTAGGAACTTTTAATTGCTTGTTGTATATTTTTCTGGTTACATTTTTAATAATTGGTTTATAGTGTATTTATATGGTAGTTTTCTTTCATACGAATATACTAATCAATAGGCGAGCATTTCACAGATTTTTCCCGAATATGATGGCCCCAGGTTCAATACGTTCGATTTACAAAGTTTTTAAGATACTTTTTTCTACCACCTTCATCATTAATTTAGGAATTACGTCCCAATCTTTAAAAGGCTTCCGTTTGTCTAAATGTTTAAAGGCGCTTAAAACTGTTTAGCACTTCATGTTACTTCGGATCAACGTGAGAGGTGTAAAACATAACTGGTTTCTCTTGAAATTCAGCTTTACAAGAATATACGGGTCAGGATTTATTGTAAACTCCGAAAAATCTCTTCTTTCGTGAAAAATCTGTTGGGAAATCTGTGATGCGATCCAAACATTTTGCTGATCGCCACTAACTTTTGGTATGATACATGAATAGAGCACGTTTGAGCCTTGCATTGTAGCCCGCAAAAAGGAATAATTTGTTTTATTTTCACCTCGGTTACAGAAAGCCAATTTTTATCATCGTCGCCAATGAAGGACAAAGTGGTCGAACAAGCATCCAGCAATCTGTGGCGCATTGCATGAGATGGGTGAGACATGTTTATTCGTTTGCCTTACGAATTTCTACCTCTCGAGAGCGCGTGCGAGACTGTGTATACTTCCACGAACATGCCCGGTTTGGAATCCCTGAGAAATAGTATGTGCTAGACGACACGTGACCCGTTGGGTCAAATAAATTTGATCAAAATCAA
>VOMN01134074.1:0-23877 GCA_014899125.1 Orchestia grillus | reverse complement strand
TTTTTTTAAAGGTCCTCCCGATAATACGTAAGCACCGATTCCTCTCTTTTAATCAAGTAAAATGCTCGCATGTTGCAAAACTCGTGCTTATAAATTCTATGAAGGAGAAATTATTTCAATTCAGTTAGGTAAATACTCGTATTTAGCTTTACCATTCATCAGCTCGTTACACGAATTTTATGATGGAAGTTGTTGTCCCCTCGAGAGCTTGCAGCTACTTGGCTTCATCAGTATATGTGAGTTGCTAACAGAATTCCCCATTTTTTCAAGTCAAGAAACGAACGCAGGTTCTGTAAAAGTTAAACCCGGGGGGAAATACGCCAAGTACGTCGGTCAGACTGGTCTGCTCGAGGCGTATTTCACGCTAGATTTCACTTTTAGATGAGTTCTCGCAATGCTTTTATGCTACATTGCTGCGTCGCTGCCTTATGGTCTTGGTCAATAACAGCCGACGCATTCTAAATATTCCAAGTCTTTGTGAACTGGAGGCAAAACCTGTGGGGGTGCTACAAATTGCAGAGTTTTTACAACGTAAGCAACGTTTTAGTAATGAAGCGCCCGTAATGCACTCTCTAACTGCTGCTCGAGGAGGGTCTAACAAAACTTCAAAGTTGAAGACAAAGTCTTTGCTTAGAAATTCTTTGTCTGCTTTGGCTAATGTTTTACGTATGATTTAAGCAAGAACCTGCCTAGAGAATCTGCAATTCCATTAGTAGCTTTTTTTACCGCTCGAATTTAACATAACAATCTGACCAGTTTAAAATACAAGTCTCGTGTAGAAATTACTGATTGATTTACCCCTGACTTGCTTTGTCCTTCCTGAGGGTCTCACTTTCGATGGAGGCAAGCAGCTCCTGCACAACACTCCGAATATTTCTCCGGTCTGAAGCCAAGAATGCCAACACGAGCTTCATTTCACGTTGTATCATTGGCAAAATCTCCCACTGAATGCTACGATTGAGTTGCTAGAGCACCTCAGCGTCCCGTTAAATTCTGATTCTAACTCGTTAAATGTGAAATATTCCAGTGAAATATATACTCGTATACAAATGGAAGCATAACACAACTTTAAATGCTTAACTCGGTAACTCGGACTGTAGAGTCCCTAAAGGATCAGTTGGCTGGCCCACCTTAGCTCCTGAAATATTTTCCAAACTTTGTTATCATCCTTGTTACCGTCCTTGTTGCCGTCCTTGTTGCCGTCCTTGTTGCCGTCCTTGTTGCCGTCCTTGTTGCCGTCCCTGTTGCCGTCCCTGTTGCCGTCCCTGTTGCCGTCCCTGTTGCCGTCCCTGTTGCCGTCCCTGTTGCCGTCCCTGTTGCCGTCAGTATATGATCAGTGAAGCCAAATATTAGAGTGCAGTGAGCCAAGCAGCAACCCAAACTGACATCTTGAACATGAAGTTGTGTTCCTTGTTTTGAATGAGCGTTGATTCTGACTTTTAGGAACATTCATCCATTTTATTATTGTCATGAAGTACCTTCCATCGCAAGTACATGCGAAGTACGGAATTGGAGGAGTGTTACTCCGAAATTTCAGTGATATTCATCGATATTGAACGTATTCAAGGCAAGCTTTGATGTCGATTGCATCATTGTTACGACCAGTGACAGTAATGACAAACTGAATTCTATTCGTGGCTGACAAGCGTGCGCACAGTATATGCAAAGCGTATTTCTTCTCGTGAAGAATCATTAATCGACCTAAGAAATAAATTTACCACAACTGAATTTGAATAATACAGCGATGCTCTCTTTTTAACAACTTTAAAAAGTAGGCTGTGTGTTTAAATTTCGGGTAGTTAACACCCATTAGACGAGAAAACTTCATTACAAGGAAATAACGAAAATTTAAAATTATGTTCAGTCATCACACGACACTCAGTCTTTAACACGAATGACTCATCGAGTTTTTCCTCTTCATGCTCCGCCACGTGTAGTACTCTTTGAAAGTGCAAAGGTAAGAATCGCGAACAGAAGGGACGATGTTTAGCTTCAATTTCGGTTCCCTGCGGGCTTTTCTTGCCCTGCTACGTATTTATTACCCTGAGAGTCGCCCTGACACATCGCGTCGCTGTTTGACACGACGCAACGCGTCGCCACCAGCGCGAAGCTGCGACATGGGGACAGATCGCGCCGCTCCCGCGCTGCCTCCAGGGAAATGCTCTGATATCAACATCTCGCGGTGAGGGTCAAAACAATTTCACGGATTACAATGCGTTAAATAAAATTTCAGTTTATGCGCTTATGGTGGCGAGTTTTGTGCAGTTAGATGCTCCAGCAACTATGTGAGATCAGGTGGGTGATTTTTGCGTTTGTCGTTATGAAAGTGAATATTTTTGTGATTTTGTGCGTTTGAAGTCCCCACAAATACTTCTTTAGATCTTGGTTGCTACCTGATGCACTTTCTAGAATATGTTCTCATAGCATTGCTTGCAATAATTTTCTGAGCGTGAGAAGGATCCCGCGCAATGAGGGCCGTTGTCCTCGTGAGCCTGAGGGGGGGACCATGTTCATGATGCCGGATGTGTTATGAAATAAGTGAAGCGACGTTGCATGCTCGGTGTATGGTTGTTTTGGAGTGTAGGAGCCAACTTCAATAGCCGCAGAAAATTCGCAAAAATGAAATTACAAGGAATTAATTTACTCTCGAGCTGAATTAAAACTTGACAATGAATTGTAGTATTAGGTATTTTGCAGACATATACCTTCTCAAGTCCATGTATTACAACACATCATAGTAGCAATTCTTCTTTATTAACGCCGTTACTCCTGAAATATTTTTTATTTCTTTAGTATTCTACTCGCCCTTGGATTTCTGAACACCGTAAGATTATATTTTACTCCATCATCATCCTCTTCATTAGCAATACAACCATCATTGCAACTATTGCTACCATGACTCATAGCATCAGTATCGCTATTATCACTGCTTTTATCATTGTTCTCACTGTTACCATTAATACACGATCACACGCCCCTCCATCACAATCACACGCCCCTCCATCACACGCGCGCTAGGGACAATTGCACTCGCCGGAGTGCCCGGTCGCGTGCGCTCTTCTCAGTTACCCGGAAAAGCTACGCGATAGACTCGTTGATTTTCAGTGCGGTGCTCTCATTCCATAAAATTTCAACACATTTACAGCTCTCTGACGCTCTTAGCGAAATTGCGACCCCGATTGTTTTTCCGAGCCATTCTCTCGCGAGGAGAAGTGGCGCTGCGCCGCACATAACCTCGCTACATGGCAAACTTTCCGCCATATCATTTCTGATTGCAATGCGCTAATGCCGTGGAGATCCCAGCTCGCTTTAAAAGACCATGCACCTTCTTATTTGCATGAGTGTTCCGCCTGAGTGTCTTGATGTCCTCCAAGCATCAGCAGGTGTGGTCACTAAATAAATTTTGTGAAAAGATGCGAAGTTCGTTTGATTGCAGTGCCGGACTACGATATTCCCGATTTCAAAAAGTTTTGCCCCCGACGTGACCTTTTTTAAGCTGATAGAGCCGCTCTAGAAACAGCTTTTCTCCTTATTCCAATTCATGGCACTGATTGTGATTGAACAGAATCGAAGAGCGCTGAAATCCATTTCTTAGGTTGTAATTCTGTTGTAATTTATTTGAAAGGGTGCAATTCATTTCAAAGGTTGTAATCCTATCGAAATTCAACGGAGAAATACGGAGATGTTTTTTCGGGCGCAAGCTAACGACGGCTCCATCGATGATGAGCGAACGGCTGCTAAGACATCAAGATGAAAGCTGAAGTCGAGCTAATTAACTGAAAGATGGCCACGAACAGCCGACCTGATCTACACAAGGTGGACGAAGTGACACACGAAGCGTCCCATCACAACCGCGGAGGCTGCTGACGAACTTCTCCGGTGAAGTCCTCACTAATGTAACGTCACACACTAAGAAAACTATATCGATTTCGATACCATACACATATGTAGGTTAGTAGTATTCAAGTCTTACTGTCATCAAACGTTTCACGCTCGTGACTTGCCTTACAATTGTCACGGACAAATTTGACTGCCCTAAAGTGATTTCGAAAAAGTGATTTTTCCCCGTCACCGCCAAGTCGTTCGAGCAAGAGATCATTTCATCGTTGAGCTTTTAACAAAGTGTCGTAGTGTATCTCTACTGGAAACATTACTAAAATTTTTCATTTTGTGGCCATTATTGTTTCGACGATCGATAATTTATAGATACAGCCTTAATAATTTACTCATTGATAAGAATTACAGCATTGATAGTTATGAGAATTTTCACGGAGAAAGGTCATTCTGAACATTTTCCGAGAAAAGCCGGTAAAAAACCTAGCCTAGAAGCACAGTCCTTTCGTTCCCAACGCTTAGTTCTTCATTTTGCAGGAACGTTTATACTGACTTAGGCTTAACGTCAAAGCTTACGTTGAACGTTAAGTCTGTAAGCATCTTACGAGCGCTAAACTTCTGTAGCAAGAAAATATTGCTACTTTGTATATATGACACTGCGTCATTTATACATGCATGCATCCCAGCAGACGGACAGAATTTTGAATAGTAGGAATACCTAACCTATCTTCAAGCTCTACAACATTCGTTCAGCATGATAAACTTGCTCTGACTTTAAGTACTTCTGTTCTTACGCTTAAAACTTTCAAGTCTCCGTAATTTTTAAATAAACATTTTCGAACTCGTCTCCATAAAGTAAAATGTGCCAATATCCGTGAAACCAACCCTATGTTCAAAGTTTTTGAAAAAAATTGAAGACAACCTGTACATCGAGTAAATTATATTTACTGAATCTTTTGTATGTTTCTTGCATCTAGTAAAGTGCATAAATTGTCAAGCGTTCAATTCAGTTTCTGAAAAAGCGATGGGAATTCAACTCCTATGAACAATTGGCACCTCTCACTCTTAAGATTCGTAGGGTAAACTGCAGTAAGTATCAAATGTAGTCTTTGGTTCGCAGTTGAGGCTTTGGGTTGCATTGCCTACTGTCCTAATTTACGATACTGATCACATTTATTCATTGGTTTTTCGTAGGTGCTTGTATGCTTACTTCGTTTATTAGGATGATGGAGAATACCAAATCCAATATAGCTTTAAAGTCAGGCTTTTTTATACGCACTCGAGACTCAAAAAGCTCTCAAAACTATTCTCCAATTAGCCCAATATACTTTCATAATATACTTTTAACCATGTCTTGTCTAATTGAACATGCTAAATTATATTCGTGATTTGTTCGAGTTTGCCTGGAATAAGTGCAATGTAAAAGGCTCGGAATTGTTCCTACCATGAAACAATTTCGAAGCAATTCTCGAGCCACAAGTCTGCGCGGAAACTTCTGAAATGATTCGAGTTCGAGTGCACAGACGATCGATTCTGACCGATGGTCTTAACATGTTTTATTCTTCGCGGCATAAACCCTGCTTACTTAACGTGCCATTCATGTCTATCCTGCACAAGTCATTCTCAATGTCTCATGCGTAGGATCAGCCGAGAGAGTAATGCGAACGATGACCGAGGCACCGTATCGCCACGGTTGGCTATCATTGCAATGAGTGGGACTATGTTTTCGAGGGACTCTTAACATGTAGGAATAATTTGGCTTTATCAAGAACAGAACCAACGAAGTCACTCGATACAACCCACGATAAACACCAGCTGCTATTATAAAAACGTTTTCATTGCGTAGAAAAATTTTTTCTTTGCTTGAAAACCCAGAGCTGTTAGAGGGGCTTGTCGCCGTGCTCTACCCCCTTGAAGCGCTCTGACCTACACAGCGCGGAGCAGAGGCCGCGCTGCTCCAGCTGCCAATACTCCAGGAAAGTAATGCAGTGTGTCCGCATTTTTGCGCCGTGCGGAACGCCTAATGCCGTGCAGTCCGAATTTTAGGTAGCTTAGTCAGAAAATGAAGGTGCTCGTTGTGTGAGCAGTCCCACACTTTATTCGGCGACACGCTTGAGCTCAGTGGCAAAAGCAGGCAAAAAATAATCAACTTTCCGTGTTTGAAGACGAAGCCGTGTAGTTTGTTACCCAAGCGTGTGAACTATCGACTAACTGCACGTTCCACTGTTAGGTCACCTCAGCTACTGCTAGGCCTTGGGGACTTAACATTTCGTGCCTACTTTGCTTTTCTTAATTTTCATACTTTCTTCACAATCTTTTCTTTATCTTTTCTTGCACTTTATCCTTAATCTTCTTTTTCTATGCGATGAGAATCTTGTGCGGAAACTCGCCTTGTGCGTTCCTTTTAGTCATTACTAAATGGTCCCTTCTCTCTCTGCGCGACGTAGTCAGAGGCACTGAAGCGCTGCAATCTATACCACTACTATTATGCTATATACGTACATGCTTCTACCATTGCATATACTGTAGCGGATCCTTGTGAAAGGTTCTTATTCATCCAATTCCTAAAAATTAACATTGGTTTAGGTTAATCAGCTGTCTTCTCTTCAATAGAAAGAACAAGAATATCTCCTGTTCGGAGTATCTTGCTAACTTGATAGTGATCCCTACTCTATGCATCCTAGATGAATGTGTGTAGTTATTCTGCAGTATTTCACCGACAGAATTTCTCATTTACTTCATCGTCTCACTCGCGATGCTGGTACGGCCGATCATATTTATAACTGTTCATGTGCCGATTACTTATTGGATATTTACACACGGATTACGTCTAACTCGAATCCAACCCTTTTATAAATCTTCGTAGAGTCAGACAACGTATTAACTGAAATGAAGACCATTATAATCTGGCCATGAAAACTCTTATCGCCATACTCGTCGGAAATCATGCCTTTCGAAAAATATCCCATTCAAGTTTTAAATCTAGCGAAAAATCCATGGAGAGTCATTTTCATACCAAAGAACGTTTCATCGAAGATATGGTCTCGCGAAAGAACCTCGATTTCTTCGCCCTGCATTTCTTGAGAATTTTTATAGTTCTTTTAGTGAACTTAAGAGCCCGGGCCTGCATTTGGGAGCCATTTAGATGCTCGTAGAAGGAAACATTCGCGCCTCCCAAGTGCAATGATACCAAAAATTTTTAGGGTCATCAACTCTTGACGTAAACTACCGAGTAAGATTCCGTGTCTAGGTTTTGGAAGATTGCTTGGAAACTTTCTTAGAGGGTGCGACACAAGCTTATGGCATTTCAGCCCCGTTTATTCCAAGCAAAACTGCGCCAGATGAATTGCGACCTCTCCGGAGTAGTCTGGTATAAAATCCGAAAGCGCCTGTTTTTCAACGTAGCAGGGATATTTTTTTCGTAATAATGGAAGAAGGGCTTCATATCCTAAAATTCGTTCGCTAAATTATATTTTAGTTTCTCAGTGTATCGGAATAGATGAATCGTCTTCTGAAGTTGAGGTACAAGTCTAAAATACGAAGATTGGATTGGTTGATACTTTAGTTTCTTGTTTTTATTTAGCTCGTTATATTTGTGAAATACGTTCGCAGCTTTCTCCGTAGAACAAAAACATGTTTACAAAATTTTTCATTTCAATTGGGTAATTGTTTGACCCTTATATTTCTTTTATCTCGTTACGAAAATCAGTAATTCAACATTTTCTGAAGTTGTGGTTTTCTGTCATACATTCCACTTTACTTTCTTGCAGCGCCACCACGGTGCTCTGCAATGACGAATTTAAGATTTTCACCTCGGAACCATAATCTCTATTTACTTGAAAGTAAGCGAAAATTTCAGATTTATCTATAACTAACTCCTTGCCGCAAGAAACCTGGAGATAAATTTACCCTCAACCGGAAGTAACTCTTAATTTTTTGCCATAAATTTCAGCAAAAAGGTTCCCCGCATAGACCTTGCATGCTTCACAAATTAACTTGTATCTTCTGTGGACTGAACCTTTAGTAGGTAAAAAAGTACTTCTCAACTCTTTTATAGGACCGTAACCTTGTGATGGGGTGACCTAATAAGTGATAGCAGCACTTCAAGTGGATTACGGCGATCCACTTACATGGAACGCTGTTGCTTTGGCTGCGATCGACACTCCTGACGAGACTTGGAAGGCTTAACATTGAACCTGAGCGCCTGCTGTAAACAAGGCGAGCGCTCCAGCTCGCCGCCAAACTTCTGAGATGTCGAGGTGTAGGATAATGAGGCCCCGTGAGACGAGGGGGTGAACCTTGTGCTTCTCAAACTTGAAAATCGTCCTGCCCAAGGAGGATTATATAGCGAATCTTCCTGCTTTGTTTGCTGCATTTCGTCTTTTTTCTTAAATTGGTACATCCAACGTAGCAATTTTATATCAAAGGCTTCGATTTCAAATCACTGCTGTGGACATTAGTATATTTGATTATGAGTTTAGTTTCAAGGTAAACTTATGGAAGTTGCGCAAGAATGCACTTCTCGGGCGATGTTCTCTTGTGAACTAATGAGGAAGCTTGCGTGTGTGAGAGAAAAACTGGATTTAACTCGTACCTCTTCACATGGTAAACCTAATTGTGATGTAATCTGATAGGAGAGGATGAGAAGAATCGATTGATACTGAGACCGAGGGGTAAAAATAAAAGAATTACGTTCAAAAGAGGGGCGATGCGTAGAGATAAAAAAAGAGATAGAAATTAGAAACATACTTTTAAAAAAGCTTTGGAAAATGAGGATGGAAAAATTAGATAGTTCAATTGAAGCAGAATTGTGCGGCTCACATTTCAGTTTCAATTAAATCCAATGCGATAAGAAGATATGCTACTGGGGAGTGATAAGGGAGACCGTATTTTAGTATCACCAGATTCGGGGGATCTCGAAAAGCAGTTTCAGGTTAAAGGTAAAATTCTACCATGCGTCAGAATTTCGAAGAGAAGCACGCGACGGGCATAGAGTGGCTCCAGGTCAGAGGCTCTTCCATGAATATTTACTTCCTCTTAAGGAGGCTTAGCACAAAATTGACGTGGCCAAATTTAGAGCTTGCTTGCGATAGACTATAAGATCATCTTTATTTATTTTTGTACTAAGGGAAACATATTTCAACGTACACCGAGTACACACGACAAAGTATAATTACAAGACATCGGCCTATGGGAAATTAATTATATAACGTTAATGGAAGCTTGAGGAGCGTTTCCCGTTTTGGCTAGTGAAGATTTTTAATTTACTGAGTTAGGACCTTGGTCACGAGGCAAGTATCGAGCCTTGAGAAAATGTTTAAGCTCTAAAAGTTTCGCGGGAGACAGTTTTAATCATGAGTTTAATAATAATTTCAGCATGACAAGGCAGAAGTGCGAAAAAAAAACATGCAAGTTTATTATCACGAATGTGTGTAGAGCAAAATTTGATGGAGTCGTAGCTCCTTTTTATGTCAGGCATTGAATGAGGGATCATAAAAACTGCGGTGAAACTGATGAGTGAAATTCGAAATATTTTGAATTATGGCGGTGGATAACCTCATATCAAAACCCTATAGAGGAATAACTTATGCTTACGATAACATTCAGGTGAACCGGAACTAGTGCAGTAAATTAGGTAAAATGGAAGTATTGACAATTATTTTTTCAAATAAAACAGCTATTTTGGAGATTTCATTAGTCGGATTATCGTTTGTTTCTCAAGGAACGAGTCCGAGTAATGTAAAGCGAGTGCGCCCAGCTGCGCTGTTGCTGCATCCTCAAATGAAAGATGTTATTTATTATGTCCACCTACTTTGTGTGAACGTATCATGCTGCCTCGTTTCTTTTCAATGGAACTCAAACATCTCTACAGTATCTCTACTCCGTTCATTAAATTAGGCTAGTCAAAATTCGGTACAGATGTGATGGAGATAATCAGAAAATTCTTCTCTTCAATACCCAATATCCGAACGGCCATTTCCGAAGAAAGGTTTTTCGGCACCGTCTATTTGTCTCGGAAAGCTGTGAATTTTGCAGTTCTGAGCTTCATTGTCATGCAACGAAGGGAAAACTTTGGCGTAAGAAGGCGGACACTGCAATTGGTTCCAGCCTCGAAATTAACTTCCGTCCCTGAATGTCTTCTTGAAAATAAATTCGTTAATTAAATGACTGCCGCGATGCAACCAGCGAAAAACTCCGTCCTTTTGGACAGAGATGCAGCCTTAGTCCAGCGCTAGTCGGACCCGTTCCGAATGCCTCGGCGGAGAAGCCCTTAGAAAATGCGAATTAATTTGACTGTATATAGCTTCATAATGAGACTCGATTGGGAGATAATGAATTTCTATAATTTGTGTAATGAGGTCGTGGGATTGGAGTGAGGGCAAGTGTGAACGCATCGATCCTGTGGGTGCAGCCCAGCCACTCAGAGGGTTCAGGGACCTTTGTGGTCGAGTTTTGCCTTTCGTGAGCCTCGGCGGTATTCCGTGATCCTGTTCTTGCGCTCTATATTTCTCGTGCTGCTGGGCAGGTGCCGTGCGACAACTGCGGGCACGAGGGAAGGCTTTTGTTCTTTAGAGTATACTTCATTTCGTAATTATAGGCTCGTTTTCTTCCTGTTTTTATCTGTGTTGTGCGTTTATAAAACTCTTTTCTTTCGCATAAATGAACTGGTGTGTCTGTCGCATAGTAAAGTCTCTAACATGAGTGTTAAGTGACCGAAAAGTCTCCATTATTCAGATACGGTACGCGCAAATGAACACTCCTCGAGACACCAGCGCACGAAAGTCGCTCAGCCCAATGTTGGATTAAGGTTACTTTATCTTAGAATTTTTGTGAATTGTAAAAGTATCTCGGGTCTCCCAATAAGAATTTTTTATGGTGTAGTGGTTAGCGTGATGGCCTTACAGCCGAACCTGGGTTCGAGCCTTGGCTCAGATGAGGCTTCTCACGCGACAGCGGAGTACTTCCCTTGGAAAAAGAAGTTTAAACCACACATTCCTCACATACCCCACCACAATAATAGTTGTAAGGCATTTAAAACCCAACAGTAAAACGTGTTGGAATAAATAAAGGTTCTTAATCTTCTCTCCCCCGTGTTGTCGAAAACTTCCGTAGCTGGGTGCTATCACCCGGTAGAAATTCTTTCGATCTATTTATTTTCAAATTCTCAAAGCTCCTTGAAATACCGATTTGCTTGGGTTCATCTTTCTTCTTTAATTCATGAGAAGAATTGGCGATATTGTATTACCTTGCTTACATTACATCATAATTACTTGACAATTCGCATACTATCTTCGTTTCGCTCCAAATTACGAGTTAGTGTAACTTCATATGTCCCACGCATCGAATTGCTTTTCGGTGAACAAGTTAACTCACCTTAGCAGACATTCATTTTTTTTTCATTTCAATCACTCGACAAAGTCAGCTTGATTTCACTCGATCGCATTAAAACTTCACATTTTCCCCCGTAATCTGATGCCTCAGTGGATGTTTTCACTTGATTTCATAGCGCTCCTTCCTTCATTTTCCCTTGATTTTATGGCCTCAGTAGATAATGTTTTCACTTGATTTCATAGCGCTTCTTCCTTCATTTTCCCTTGATCTCGTGGCCTCAGTGGATGAGGTTGTTTTCACTCGATTTTATGGAGCTCCTACCTTCATTTTCACTTGATCCCATGGCCTCTGTGGATTAGGTTGTTTTCACTCGATCGCATTGTTATTACCACGCCTCGCCCGTTCTATTTGGCGTGACCCTCGCAGGCGGGGGCCAGGACAAGCAATAATCGTAAAGCGTGTTTTTGTTTGGGTCTCTGCCCCACCTGTCATCTGTTAGCGCCTTCTGGACCATCTCTTCTGGGTAACTGGGCTGCTTTTAGGGACAACTGGGCTGCTTTAAGGGACAACTGGGCTGTTTTTAGGGACCACTGGGCTGCTTTTAGGGACCACTGGGCTGCTTTTAGGGAACACTGGGCTGCTTTTAGGGACCACTGGGCTACTTTTAGGGACCACTGGGCTACTTTTAGGGACAACTGGGCTGCTTTTAGGGACCTCTGGGCTGCTTTTAGGGACCTCTGGGCTGCTTTTAGGGACAACTGGGCTGCTTTTAGGGACCACTGGGCTGCTTTTACGGACAACTGGGCTGCTTTTACGGACAACTGAGCTTAGATAAAGGGGTTGCGTATCCCTTAAGTATCTTCAAACCCGTGAATTCGTCACTTTTCCACTAGAACCATGACATTTTTTTAACAGATGCTTCACAGGGCAGGGAATAAGCACCTTAAAAAAACATATTGAATAGACCTGTAATAAGCACTTTGTTATTTAAATATTCTAACACATGCTGCATGGTAACGGAAAGCAATACACAATGTGGAAAAAAACGAATACTGCCTTCACCTATGACTGCTAACGGGTGGCTGAGCTCCGTGTATATATTTGTCAACGAATGCCAGCCAGCAGACCCACAGACTAAGAGTATTGGAATACAAAGGTCGCCACGAGCATAGAAAGATAGATTTGAACCCTCCCTGTAGCCCTACTTCAACCCCCACTCACTCCCTCCTATTGACCGTGGCCTCGCCAAATTTAATCACATGATTTAGTACAACTTTCTGAACGAATCACACATCAAAGTTCAATTTAATTTTTTCGTTCAAAATACTAGTGATGATTCCCTTTTTAGTGACTAGGCAGATTTTAAGTGTACATTGGCACTTGTGTTAGTAAATGGGCTGTTTTTAGAGGTAACTGGCTGCTTGTCAAAATAACTAAACTGCTCTTAAGGTGAGCTAGGGTCCTCGTTTGGACAAATGATATGCTCATAGCCTTGTAGGATCAATTCGGTTCCATGTGCGCCTAACTGAGCTGCTTGTATGGGTAATTAAGCCTAAAACACACAGTAGTTAGTAGAATGTAATTTTAAAAATAAGGGATTGCTTATCCACATTGCTCAAAGGTCTCCTACTGCTCGAAAAGAGAACAATCAATGTGAATTTTTTAGATATGACGTTAAATTTGTTCATTGAGAATTGCATAAAATCATCGAATCAACAACATTAATAATGAACCGGTTTTTCTCGTGTAAACAGCGGTTTTTATCGCGACGCACGAGTCCAGAGGCAGCGGGGTCTCGCATCGTCGTCTGTTCTGCAGGACGTTTGTAACCATTTAACAGCAGTCCATGCCCTTTAAATGGCAGGTCCACAAAATAGAACCTTTCTTGCTGGCTCAAAGTAATGGGATTTTTGGTGTTTTTTCCCTTAGTTTACGTGTAAATACACATAAAATATCTGTTGCTCGAAGCACGCATTTATAACTAGAGAATGATGCGAAATTACGTAAGCTTGCAATTCTCGTACCGAGAACAAATGTACATCGAATTCGTAAATTCATATTTGCTAACCTTTTGTTCATCATCTGGAATAATATCATGAATATCGTCCGCCTACAAAGCACAGTAGGTAAACAACAAAAATTAAACATTATTGAATTTTAAAGACCTTTTTCCATTCTGAAATTCATTTCCTCATTTAAAGACATTTTTTCAATAGCATTTGCTGAAAGTTCTCGAAGATGGTTTGTAAATATATTCACAGTCATGAAAAATGTTACTTCATAAACTCAGTTACTTTGGAAGATTTTACTACAATTTTGCTAAAGAAATCATCTTCGTTGGTCGCTCTATGTGCACCTACTGAAATAGGGCGATGGCTTTCATTCTTTTTAAATTCTTTCTCCGTGACATTGTAATTTAGATGGGTTTTCGTAAAGTCCATATTTGAAAACAATAACTTAATTTTAAGTTACTTTTAGGCAGAGTATATCGTGCGCGAGTTTACGATGCTACATTTCATGCTGTAGGTCTTAAAACGAAAGCATTCCGATGACTACGTCCCGCCATACAAATGGTCTTTGTAACATGAGGAACTAAACCATTTATTCCTCGGTCTGCTGTCTCATTTTCTCGACGTTATATTCGATACGCAGCAGCAAAATCTTTCTTTCAAAGTTTCGAAAAGTTGAGCTTGCTTTGTTTAACGTTCGAATGAACCACCGGAGACTACCTTTGCCAGCGATGCTCGGATAGAACCCACGTGATTTGGGTTCCATCCTCCTCCAGCGCTGTCCGCTCTTCTGTAAAGTTCCATGGCAAAAATTAGCACAAGTTCTTTGTTCTGTGTTTGATCCGCTAATCAAAAGCTCTTGGGACCCCCGCAGATCTGCCCTAACTTTGAAGCTGCTCCATTTTCAGTACAGATACAGGAGATGTTCCTTAGCTGCGAAGCATGCCAAGCAGCGTCAGTTCTTGTCTAGTTTTTAATGCCCTTTGTTAAACTCCAACTCGATTCGTTTCATTACCTTGTTATAAAAAGACGAGAAGTTTGCCGTCGGGAGTTTATTATGTGTTCTCTCGTCGCTCGGATTACCATATCGCACGCAAGTTTTTCAGTCTCTTTTGGCATTCTCTTTTGGAAATAACCTCGAGCAATCAGTATAGAACGTCAACATGGTTTAAAATAATATTTTAAATACATAGTTTTGAGCTCGAACTTACGCTTATCTTGGTACTTTTAAACAGCTCATGACTAGGGGTTCTGAAGGAACTTTTGATGCTCGTAAAATGAACACGTCCATGAAATTGTAAGCCCTTGGAGAACGATTCGAACATTTTTTCTTTTCATTCACGTACGTGTAGTCTTTCATCTAAGCAACTTGAGTTTTGCAAATCGATTTGGTATTTTTTCGAATTGGTCCTGGAATTTCCACTTGTTTTCTCTGATGCTCGCAGCATTGCGACCGAATTGCCGGCATCCAATTATATCAAGCAACTCGAATTTAAAAAGAAAATCATTTGTATACAACGGCTCGTGTTTCAGAATGTGAACCATTGTTTGTGTAAATGAAAACTTCCTAATTACGATGTAACCATCAACAATGGCCGCGTTTTATGAGAAACTCCATTTAAAAATCGAAGTCTAGCAAATGAGAAGAGTGAGCAAGTGAACTATGGTGGTTGCCACGGACGCAATATCAACTGCCGTGTATAATACGGCATTTAATCCAAGCGTTACAGAGCTCTACCTTTATTGGCCTTCCCAAATGAAACCTAGTGTCGGGCGCCGGGCTATTGCTGCCCCTCGTATTTACGCCCCTAGAATGAAAATGGTGCCTCAACTAAATTAATTTAGGTTCAGGGAGCACTGTGCTCTGCCTGTTGAGGCGAAAAATGCCGGTGTGGGAACTGGGCAGCGCCCGCCAGCTCTGCTTGAGTTCATGTGGGCGATAGCAGCTCCGAGTATCGTTGGGCTGGCACCCAAGGGCGTGAAGTTGAGATTTTGATGCTCTTACGCATTTATGCGTGCACACGAGGGAGGGTCAGTCGAATTGTTTCCAGGCCGCTCCATTCAGCAGCTCCAGGAATTCTACGAAAACGGCTTTACCTGTGGTAAAATCTGATGCAAACCTGCATAGATATTATTGGATCTGTAGAAAAATAACTGTCTCAATAAACTATTTGTCAAAGAACATTTTGACCGTTCCTCGTGTGTCAATTTCCAACGTATTAAAGACGGACAGTTAATTCGTCGCTCAAATTCAATATTTAACTATGCTCAAATCATTTCGAATTCTGTTGTTATGCCATCATTTTATGTCGTTCCAGATAATTATTCCAAGATATTTTGCAATTTTCTTGCACGTGATCGTTCAATCACAATCAATATTCTATTTCGTAAAGTTTGCTGTAAATTCAACTCTTGAGTTCCTCTCTTGTGTATCAGATTGAGCGTCTCAGTTTGTATCATTTACCGTGATAAACTTGGGTCTGCCTGGGCTGACAGTGCGTGTCTTGTTGGGGTCTCGATGCAATGGTAACATTCACTGCTCTATCTTGCACCGTTGTAGTCCGGATGCACTGGAAACATTCATTTCTCTATCTTGCACCGTTGTAGTCCGGATGCACTGGCAACATTCGCTTCTCTATCTTGTAGCAGAGGGAGCCCTCTTCGCTACATCGTAAAGTCCCCTCAAAAATTTACGACCTTTCCACTTCATAAATACGTAAAACGTTCAAATGGGACTCTTATCGGCAGCGGCAATGCGAGGAAACCCACACCCCTTTGTTTGTGCGCAAGACTTTTGCTGTGCCTCGTTATTCCAAAATTTCTTGATCGCGCGTGTATTGCCACGTCTATGAGATTGTATTTAACATTTAATCCTTACAGGACCTCTAATGAGCATAATGAACATTAGAAATGATGGGTTACTCTTACATTCTTGTTTCGTTCAAAACTAGCGAGAATATGCACACGAGGACATAAAATGTAAACGAATGTTTCCGCGATATTTCGTTCGTGTAAGAAATAAGTTGGTCATTCTAGGGTTAACACGTTCCCTGCGTTAAGCTGCTTCATGGTTAGATAATTCCAGAATTGGGTTTAAATTCGGTGACAGTTCCTGTCTTGAAGTTAGACATGCTTCCTTCTTGTTCACTTTTCTCTTTACTTGAATTAACGGGCTTAATCATTTTAATTATTCAATTATGAAGGTTTTCTTTAAACTCAAAAATATGAGTGTTGACTTAGAAGCGAACCATTACGCAGCAGCGGAGTGGATTGTTTCATCGGTGCACCGGTGGCCCCATACGCGGGGAACGTGTTACGCAAATTGCACGTCGGTGTGGAAAGGAAAACTGGAAATCTAGGAAAATTCTAAATCATTTTCCTCAAAACGAGATGACTTTGTAGCAGACGTTTTTCGTGAGCTGGGGAGATGCATGTAGTCAGGCGGCTGGGAAGCAGGTCACCGACTGGGGCTGATCCATTCAAAAGTACACTTTGGTGAAAATCGAAACTTTACTCATTTTAAAGAAACAAACACCATCACACAGGAGCATGAGACAAAAATATACCCAAGAAACTAAGCAAATGTGAAACTTAATCCTCATACTCTCCTTTTTCAACTCTATCCCCCAGGGTTTTCAGCAGCGTTGAGGGGTTTGCAATCTACTACGCCTCCTTACCGCAACTGCGGACCAAGTGTGGCAGCACGCATTCGTTGTTGCTTCCAACATAGCCACCATAGCTGTTGCGCTCTCTCCGTCACGCCCACTCACCTCAATTGAGAGGCCTTGTGCTAGGGCTTGTCTCTCAGATTTGTGTCGAATGCCTACTGACTCGCAAGCATTTTTCCCTCTCATCGGTCTCCGATATCGGTTTGAGGCGCGATCAACAAAGCTGCACCAAACCTACCTACATTCATTCACGGTCATCCATACACAACTTCCTATCATTCACCGAGAGATTAGAGTAACCTTCTTCCAAATTTTTACTTTAAAAATTGAGTTTCATATTCTATGTTAACACTGAATTCTCACTAATTAATTGGTTCTTTTGGAAAACAATCCGCCCTTCTAGTAAGCCGCGTTGAGACGGACGCTACACGCTCCCTGATTGTTTCCTCCTCCTCCGCCGCTGCGGATGGCCAATGGTGGCCGGTCTTAACAAGCAAATCTTTACCTTGATGACGACCAGTCCGCTCCGCACAGTCCGTCGCCCCGCTGGGGGTCTCTGACTGAAAGCTCTAAATGAAACGCTCCCCTCTGGTTTAATAAACCGCAGTTAATCCTGGCAAAGCGCACCCCAATATTGGCAATTAGCCGGTCCTGCACGTGGAGCAAGTCAAACTTCGTAGAACTTTTCGCCATTGTGCGAGCCATGTTTTACTCAGTGCTTACTACGACCGCTCCAGTGCCGCTAAACTGGGGAGTGTGTCGGCTGCTGGTGCTATGATTTCGATTTTTAAGTCAACTTTATAGACGAATGGTTCGTTGTGAAATCCTAGCGGTTAAAACGAGAGTTCATTCAACATGTACTTGAAATGATTTTTTCATACGTAATACACGATTATTTCATATGTAACACACGATTATTTCATATGTAACACACGATTATTTCATATGTAACACGATTATTTCATATGTAATACACGATTATTTCATATGTAATACACGATTATTTCACATGTAATACACGATTATTTCACATGTAATACACGATTATTTCATACGTAATACACGATTATTTCATACGTAATACACGATTATTTCATACGTAATACACGATTATTTCATACGTAATACACGATTATTTCATACGTAATACACGATTATTTCATACGTAATACACGATTATTTCATACGTAATACACGATTATTTCATACGTAATACACGATTAAATCATGCGTAATATACGATTATTTCATACATTCATGAAGGCTTTCAATTGGATTCAAGGAAAATACTTTGATTATCTTCAAAATCTAGAAGACAATACGACTATACTACGGATTTTTCCATATGTGATTGATGACTTATCGTTGGTTATATGGCGGAAAAACGTTCGTTGTCGGTGACTATTCAGAGAAAGATTTTACTAATGAGGGTAAAACTTTATGGATACCCTGTATATTCAGCTCCATTGCTGCCTGTTGAGTATTTGCACGCGAACCAAAAATCAAAAAACTTGAAGCAAGAAATTTTGATTTTGACTGCTGATTATTAGGCGATTGGAAACATTTCAAATCTATGCGTTGACTAATTTTTTGTGACCCGTATATTTTTCTATTGTAATACTAATGTCATAAATGCTAAGTTTTTATACAACCTTGGAAATTTCATAGTCCAGATGATACAAATGAGGTTCTCCTCCAATCTCTTGTGAAGAGTTCGACTCGTCGGCTTCGCAAAAATTGAAAAATTCATAAGAAACTAGGCGAATTTTTCGAAGGAGGGAATAAATAATGAATATTCTTGCTTCAACGAACATAACTTGGTGTAGCTGATGGAATTACAGCTGCAGCCTAAGTGAACATTTTATTTTGATGATATTGACACTGACTTATACCTACCATTGCCTTCCTCCATCGCTACTAATGCAGCTGGCTCGCACAATTACCTTCCTCCATTGCCACTAATATACATGACTTACACAATTGCCACTAATGGAAATGAACGACACCATTGCCTTCCTCTATTGCCACTAACGTAGCTGACTTACCAATTGCCTTCCTCCATTACCCCTAATGGAGGTGACTTACCCCATTGCCTTCCTCCACTGACACTAATGGAGCTGAACGACGCCATTGCCACTCTGTACCAGTTATTCCGACGAAGTCTATTCCCACCATTGCCCAGTTCCCACCATTGCCCAGTTCCCACCATTGCCCAGGTACGTCCATTGTAGCCCTCGAGGCCGCTGTGGCCCTCGTGGCCGCTGTGGCCCTTGTGGCTGCTGTGGCCCTCGTGGCCGCTGTAGCCCTCGAGGCCGCTGTGGCCCTCGTGGCCGCTGTGGCCCTCCAGACCATTTCCAAGCCTGACACCCGCCCCAAGTCGCCTCCCGATCTCCCCAGCTCAACACCTCGGCGACATTCATTCCCCGCCTCTCTGACCCTGCCTCGCCAAGTCAAACCTTCTCCTCGGTAACCGATACTTCTTTGAAGCAGTCGATATTCAGCTGCGTCTACTCGTCCTCCTTCAGGTTTTCCATTTACTAAAAATCCAGCCAATCAAGCCGCGATACCACCCGCAACATGGACATCGGTGGCTCGCTGACCAAAAATCCTGTAATGTATGCACTATTATTCAAATGGAGAGAACAGCCGGTGCTTCCAGCTGGCTTATGAGACCCTGCAGATGGTGGGCTCGCCTCGAGTGATGCTAGCTTACATCGGGTGATGCTGGCTTGCTTCGGGTGATGCTGGCTTGCTTCGGGTGATGCTGCATAGGCTCGCATGAAGCTCGATGGCTTTCGGTGACATTGCGGAGCTCCCAATGACTGTTAGCTCTTGACAATCTAAAAGTCGTTTTCATTCGGTGCTCATGTAAAGTGTTGTTCAACTAATCGTACAATAATCAATAATATGTATAATGCAGCGTTCTCGTGCGATAAGACACGATGCTCAGACTTCTCAACAGTTCTCTTCCATGTTGCAAGGGTGTCGGTGCTCTGTGAATACCGCCTCAAATCCCGACCTAGCAAATATCCTCAACGCACTTTGTTACAGACATCCTTTGTCTCCTTTGTGTTCTTTGTCTCCTTTGTCTCCTTCGTCTCCTTCGTCTCCTTTTCCTCCTTTGTCTCCTTTTCCTCCTTTTCCTCCTTTTCCTCCTTTTCTTTCTTTGTCTCCTTTTCTTTCTTTGTCTCCTTTTCCTCCTTTGTCTCCTTTTCCTCTTTTGCCTCCTTTGTCTTCTTCGTCTCCATTGTATCGCGTGCTCTTCGGAGGTGTCTGGGTTGTTTCATTCAAGCAGGCAAACCTCTGCGTTTGTCCAAGTCAAGTGAGAGCGGTGTTTGATCCTGTCCAAGCGGCTGAGCTGTGTGTAAATCCTTCAAGAACGAGACCGATATAGTTCTCTGTTCACATTCATCCGCCTTTTTTCTGCTACCTAAAAAACGGTGACTACAATATATAAACTCTGTGAAGTCGCCTGCTGCGGTGAGGGCTGCTAAATATACCATTGAAAATTTTTCAGAATTGGCTAGGTACTCTGCCGCTTGGAATGGATTGACAATGAAGTAAAATCGTCGGCTCCGGTCATTTTGCATCAGTCTAAGAGTCGACCATTATTGGTCAGCCTTCAAGGGCTTTAATTTGTTAGTTTTTCAGTCAATATGTCCGACGCGTAGTTTTGTTTGCCGAACAACCGTGCAGTTCTCCTCTTTTGAGTGAGGTGTGATCGAAGGCATGTACTGGATCCTGATAGTCTACTGTATTTGCTGTGTGCTTGCTTGTTTCGCAGTATAAAGAGTAGAAATTTAGATGCCCATCGAATTCGAGCCAATATTTACTGAATTTCACGGTAATGTTTGGATGAATAACCGAATTCTTCTATCCTCCGCTTGCTATTTAAAGAAGAAAAGAAGGATCATCCAAGCGAGCTAACTTACAACCAGTCAACGTTGTTCTCCGGAACATTTCAAAAACTCGATAGACAACTGAAAACTCAAATCAAGCCTTGCTTTAAGCGTACTTCGGAGCAGAAACATCCATGTATTACGCTAAAATTTCCATGTTTTGAGTAATGTTTTCAAAAGGACGCGTGGAAAAGCACCACGGGCTCATGCATATTCCCAGGGCGGGAGCGGCACCGCCGCCGTGCAACAGGTACAGGCAGGCAGCGGCCAGAATGGCTGTGAATCATTTGCTTATACATAGATATACCACGTCACTGTAATTACCATAGTATAAAAATTGTGGTATCGCAAGCCTGGCTGTATGAGGAAGCGTAGGTGGGTGAATCCCTACCTCAAGATTCAAGGTCTTTGGATCTTAGAGTCCAGCTTGCGCGAGGCTGAGTGATGCGGTGAGGCGCTCCAGAATGTGCTGCTGTAAATCTGCTTCGAAAAGTGGAGTTACAAACACGGGCAGATTCTGGTAAGCGGAACTGGAAGTAACGCTTGAATTGTTTCGGGAATATTCTGCGAATATGATTTATTGGCGAGGAATTTTAAAGTGGGTAAGCCAGCGAATTTTGCGCGATTTCGAACTCGAATTCAAAAATTCCTTATCAAAAAATTCAGTTAACGTAATAAAATTTGAATCCTGGGCAAAGTCCCCCTCAGGAGGCGTAGGATAGACAATAGTATTAAATTCGTCTATCCTGAACTATAGGGACAGGCGTCTCCTGGGGCACTGTTAACTTACCGGAGCTATAGATAGGCCTTCAGAACTATTGTCTTTCGGGTTCACTTTGCTTCTTTCAATTTTCATTCCTTTTTTACCAGCTCATCTGTGTCTTCTCTTCCTCTTTCTTCTTAATTTGTTGTTAAAATGCTTCGGGAATCTGGTGTGGAAACCCTCCAGTTCATAAATTTTACGTTTTCTCGTGTCATACTAACAGTCCCATCTTCTCTTCGTTTGAAGGATCATATTACATGCGGCTGAGGAGCGCTAAACTAACTAATAATTAATCAATCCGATGGAAAACTCGGAGATTTCAAGTTACTTTCCTTCTACATAATGAATATCTAATTGCTGTGAGGCTTTGTTTCGTTTATTTCCATGCGTTGAGTTTTGCGAACTAACATACAAAACACGATGCTTCTGAAATTGTATAACTTTGATCAAATTATGATCTTCAAACGAATTAAACAATTGATTCTCGAATGATGAGTTTTAGCCGTAGAAGAATTGCAGTGCAATTACCGATGAGTGTACATGGCTTCAAATAAGCAAAATTATTAGAGTTTTAGTACTGTGTGGATACAGCGTAGATAGCACGATACTGACTTAGGAAACGAGCGATAAATGGTCCTATTACCAAGAGTGACTTTTGAAATCAAATTACGATGCATTTACCAGCACAGACAGCCTAATAAACCATTAATTTCCTCTTAACAAGAGCGATTGGTTCAGTATGACCCTCTCGTCCGAATGACTAAAACTGGATGAAATATTGTGAAAGATTTTTTTCTAAATAAATACTATGATGGGATTAAAATATTCTCGCCATTGAAAATTAACTCTATTGAAAATATCATAGTGATATAAAATTCGAAATGGATCATTTGACTCGTTTTTTCCTTCTAGTTTCAATTGAGTAATTGTATTATTCTAACACTTACTGAGCTCGAGTCACCTCCAGTACGTGCGGCCACCCCAGCCGTCAGCCAAGCGTCTCGGTGTAAAGATGTTCCTTCAAACCCAAAAATCTAGCCCTGGAATGATAACCTCGTGTTTCTGATGCCCCTTGGCTTGCTTTTAATTTTTACTATTAAACTAAGACCAATTAGAGTCTCTCGTTCACGGCACCTTAGATTTAAAATTTCCAGCCGCCGAAGATTGGCATCATTGAAGAAGTTCTCGAGGAATAAATAATAAAGAACCAAGAATATTCCTGCGAGCCAAGTGACTTCTTCTCAAATGAACGCACACTGCAAAAAAAAATCAGGGTTGCCGCGCTAAGTATGAAAAACTGTTGACGATCTTGCCCGATGTTCCCGCAAAAATATTTCTGTTAGATTCTGACGCCCCTCGTCCCTGGCACCCAGCTGCACGCCGCTAACCCAGCTCGCCTTGCTTCCTCTGTTATTTGTTTCTTCTCCAGTACATTTCTTTTTTGCCTCCAGCGCATTTGCCTCCAGCGCATTTTAAGGACATGGCGACCCTCGGGGCATACGTAAGATTCCCGAGCTGTAATTCTAACTTTAACTATGTACATAAATAATTTTCCTAGTACGCTAAAAATAGACTTGAAATTGAGTTTTGAACTGAAACTGAGGCTCGCTGTTGGAATCACATAATATGTAACCCTAATTAATTGGTTAAATATATGAATTATATATTTAATTATATGTTTATAATTATGATAATTATGTATAGCATAATAATTAAATAAATTACATTTTCAATATAAATAAATATATAGATATAAATACGCCAAGTTTAAATAAATGACTCTTCGAGATTTTTGTGTGCGCATTTAATTACGTACGGTAGGTATTAGAGCGAAATTTCATGGAGCCAGATTCTTGGGTCAATACATATACCTAATGAGCAAGACTGTGTCAGAGAAGGCAATCTGTATCAGTGATACAAAAACTTCCATTATTTTACATGAAATTTACCGTCGTTTTTGACGGCATGGGAACGCCAGTCGTAATTCCACCCCCAGTCCTCCACCTCGACGCGAAGACTTCCACCAGCGGCTCTGACGTTGCCCTCACATCTGGAAAAATGTTTCGCCGGCCCCAAAAATTTAGTTTTGTTCCGCTAACAACTTTTCTATCTCAATCATGGAATGAAAAACGACCGCTGTCAAAATAAATGTTCTTTTCCGAGGCGCACTCCGCTCACTGACTGATGCCTGCTGCAGGACGAGGAACCTTGTACCTGCAATTTTGCTAATTCCCTGTTCTTTGAGTTCATGTGAGCTGATAATATAGTGAAAAAGAGATAATTTAAATAACAGAATAAGAATATAATTCATGATATGATGGATTTGTGAATTTAGTTCGAATATTTGTAGGGTAGTTCATAACGCATTCATA
>VOMN01134072.1:0-20012 GCA_014899125.1 Orchestia grillus | reverse complement strand
AACAGTATAGCGGGGGCGATACATAAGTATAGCGGGGGCGATACAGGGAGGGAAGGGGGGGGGCACCTAGCTTTTATTGTAATAATTTCGAAGTTCTGAGCGTGTGTACAACTGCGAAGCGGTGATGTTCTTATATTTTAAACGCGTGGTGCACTGTAACGTTCATCATTTACTCCAAAGCAAATGGCATAAGAGAAGATTGAGGCTCGGAGTGCCGTGATTCGATGTTGTGTTGCACAGAGTGTTGAGTTTCGGGCGTTTTGTCCCAGTTTTGGATGTGAGATAGCCACACTGTTGTAACTCGCAAGCCTTAATGTTCAGTCTCAAATGTATATGTAACGTTCTTCAAAAAAGTATTCTATTAAATTAATTATATTTTGAATCATCTGAATTCCGTGATACCTTCAAAAATGAAGTTTGCGTAGATTTTCCTCAAAAATGCTTTTAATTTAAGGACTAAAGCATCGCATCCAACTTATGAAATTTAAAAAAAAACTATTTTACGAAAGTAATTATAATTTTGCCTGCAAATTGTTCTAGTCGTATGTCTCTTGTTTGGCTCAACAGCTTTCTAATCCCTAGTTGCCAGTGGGACGAGAATGCTCCGTACTTTAGCTGATGTTCTCTCTTATTCTTAGTAACAAACTCGCTCTCTTCTCGCTCAACTCGGAACCTGTGACCCGTCAGAGCGCATGGGGTAGGCACGGCACGGCATGGGGTTAAGTTAGTTAGGTTTATCTACCGTATGCAATGGAGCCTGGCGTCCTCAGAGGGCACTGTTGGGTTACCTCAGCTATGCTGTAAATAGGCCTTCGGGATTCGGTCTTTCATGCTCATTTTGCATCTTTCACCATAGACATCTTTGCTATCTTTCCTTTCTCTTAATTCTTAACTTGCTTTTGCTACACGCTGGAGACCCTACGGAAAACATGCCTTGGATTCCTTCCTCTATAGTCCACACTAAATGGTCCCTTCTCTTCGCTCTCTCTGGATCCCCCATTTCATTGGGACGGGGAATCTTGAACTAACTGACGTATTAAGCTAAAGTCGAAAACTGTCATTCTTCTGCTAGAAGTTTCAGCAG
Organism: Orchestia grillus; assembly: GCA_014899125.1. Taxonomy (NCBI): domain Eukaryota; kingdom Metazoa; phylum Arthropoda; class Malacostraca; order Amphipoda; family Talitridae; genus Orchestia; species Orchestia grillus. The sequence continues at coordinate 18,928 of VOMN01134072.1, read as the reverse complement.
CCTCATTCAGAGGTTGATTGCGGTTGTCTCACTGTGGGACTGGGTGGGACGGACTGTAGTTGTAAGAGTCTCACTGTGGGACTGGGTGGGACGGACTGGAGTTGTGAGAGTGTCACTGAGGGACAGGGTGGGACGGACTGGAACATTCAGCTGGCGCCTTGTGAGCTCTTCGGTACTTGGGTCCTCTGTGCTGGTCTTTTATTCCAACTATTGCTAAGTAATCCGCAATGTTGATGCTATCTTCTCCACGCGTCTTGCACCGGGAGGGGGGGGGACCTGGGCATGTTTCTCTCGCCTTACCCGAGTCGGGGCTACGCGGCGCGTAATTTATTTAATACGAAGTAAGTTTATATCAAGTACATCTGGCCTCAGAAACTAGTTTAATAAATTGTATATGTTTAGTTTAATATATCCTTGGCAATGTTTTGTTAGAGCTTTATTTTTCGTAATTGGGGTCTCTCCCCAAGGTGCCTCGGAGGTTGGTTATTTAATTAAATACCGCCAGTCCTACTGACAATATTTTGTTGTGTTTTGTAAAGGATCTGGTTTAGTCTTCACAATGTCATTTAGGATGAAGGTAGCACGAGGTGGTCCCTTAGAACATACGTCCTGGCTTCCTTGGTTACAACGGCTCACTCTCGGTACGTCTCGTGTTCATTCTTGGGGAACTCACAGGACGGTTAAAGTGCGTACAAAATTTCTGAATGTTTTGTGTGCGTCTTATGCCTTTAGAGTATTTCGCACGACCAAACGTAAGCTTTCGTTCTGTCTCTCACATCAGCTCAGGACTAGGAAGCTGATTGCTTTGTGGCCACTTGTGCAACGGTCGCACGTGTTGGAGCCTCCTCCTGTGCCCTGTCCATAGCTCGCAGTCTCCCAAATTTGTGCTTCAGTTGACTTCAATTTTTAGAAAGTCGATTGAAGAGTAGAAACTTGAAGAATGGCAGTCGTAAAATTTGTTGAATCAATTTTGAATATGTCGATATTATTTGCGTTGCCACTGCCTTTTTTATGTACCTTATAACCATTTTCTTTTCATGTCAAGTTTACGATACATGTGCTACTATTCGTTGCTCTTCTTCAAGTACAATAAGTGTCGGAGGGTTATGGCTCTCCTCCCAAAGAACCGTAGGTTAGCCAATCATTATCAAATTTTTCTCAATTCCTGTGTAATTTCAAGTACAAATCGTTTGAGACACTGACTTCACGTCTTCAAGGAAATTTTTCGGGTCCTGCAGTGATTTGCATTGGGCTCACAGGGGTACTGACGCCACAAATTCTTGACGAGGTGACGACTGTCAACTGGCTTCTAAATTGACTGATGCGCGTCATGGCCGCTGACAACTGTGGCAAATAATTCCTTACTCTACTATCGATTAAATTAACATGTGAAAGTTAGATTCACTGAGCAAAATAACAGACCATGTCTATTTTTTCTCAATGACTTGTACGAAACTTTGGACCTGCACAAGAGCTGAACCGCAACCGTACCTGGGCGGCCTGGGGCGGGTGTGGTGGTAGTGGTGCTTCGTGCGACGCTGCGTCTGGAAGCCGTGCTGGTTCAGCTGCTCCTGGTAGATGAGCAGTGTTGGTTTGTGCTGTCTGTGGGTGCGTTTGCATTAGTACTTACCTAGGTGAGCTCTCCAATTGAAATTAAGTATGGAAAAGGCAAGTTCTCTCAAGTAACACGGGCTTCTTCTTGACAGAAGTGCATCATAATATTCGACCACAAAGCTGGATTTTCAATAGAGAAGAAGTCGCACTGGGCATGTAGATGTATCTTCGTACCTGCACTGTTTTAAACTTAACGATAGCCTGCCCTTTCTGTAGCCTTTGTAGAAACTAGAAGATATTCAACATTATCTTCTGCACTGTTCGGAATTTCTAGCCTGAGAGAACGTCCTGCCAGGCTACCTAGCGAGCTTAGGAGTACTCAGCTCCACTGCTGTCCCTCTGCTCAGGGGGAGGCGAGGGGTGCAGGGCGACCAGCTGTGTTTAATGCTCCTCTGAACTTCTTGCGCAGAACTGGAAGGTTAAACTATTTGTGAGGAGTTATTGCAATAGAAATGGAGGATCTTCCCTGACTCACGGGAGGAACAGGAGCAGAAAAGCTGGACTCTTCTAAAACAGGTCAGAAGAAGGCGAGCTCGTGGTCACTCGTACATCGTTGAACTTACGGTGCATTTGAAATTAGTTGAACTTATTGTATCAAATTTCGTGCTCTCTCGTGGTATCGAACAGATGTTGGGTAGCTTGTGTCTAGCCGGTGTTCAGTACGGGGTTGAGGATCAGTTGTCCATTCTTCAAGTCCTTGCAATTTGAGGTGCTCACTGCCGCCCGAAACACATGCACAAGAGGTACGTGTGGCTGCGAAACTCTGCGCAACCAAGTCAGTCTGAGATTGTTGAGCGATGATGTATGTGGCTGCTGGATAATACGTCGAACATAATACTTCAGACATCGTTTTCATGTGGTGCTATCTATAAATTCTAGAAGTTTCTAATACAAAGTAACCTTTTCATGTTGTTTGATAACCTTGTTAAAAATTTTCGTGAGGCATCAGTACGCCGCTGTGTTGCGGTATCCCTGCACCACCTGACTCGCCTGCCAGCCTGCCAGCTCGCCCCAGTGTCTTGAGAGCGAAGACGTGATGTTGCTGCCGAGGTTAGTGTTCGGATCCTTGAGACTAGCGCTCTATTGGATCCTTACACGAGTTGGGACGTCGGCCGGTGCTGCTGTAGGTCTTCAGTATTTCGATTTAGACCTGCAGGCAGTGCCGACCTTCATTCGGTTGTGGTGACTTGGAAGATAGAGAATCTGTTTACTGTCTTCAACTTCTGTCGGGTTGGTTACGCGGAAGCATTCCTTCTCAAGTCACTGTGTTCTTTTTAGGCAAATGCGTACTTAATTCTAGTGTCGCTGATGTCTGGCAAATTCATACCGGAAAATTTTCAATGTAGAAATGGATAATGAAAACTCATCCACAGCCAGTTCACGGAAGCAGCTAGGGACTATGTTGGACTGTACGACGGAGGTGTGGTGCAGGGTATTGTAACATGCCCGCAAGAATACAAGCTGTAATCTGGACTGAAGTGGTCCACCTAAATGTCAGGTTTTTGTTACCACATAAGCTGTTGGATATTTAGTTACTCTAGTTTAGTTACTTGACATGAGCTAATGACTAATTAGTTTTAATTTGTTAATTGACGAATGAGTAGCAATATAACACAGTATTACACGAATGATTAATATATCCATGAGGTACTTGTATTTTTTACTCTCAAAGACGAGCTATCAAACTTTGACGTGGACCCCTGAGTGCCGTCCTGGGGTGCGGCACTCCGCGTGGCGACGTTCGAAGATGTTTCTGCCGCAGTCCTGGTTGAGTTATGAGGTAATCCTCCAACAATTTCTCATTCACGCATTTTTGACGCTTTATGTAGAAGAAACCAGGCAACTACTGTAATTTGTTTACTTGCTTCAGCTCAAACGTCGACTTCAAACCGAAGTATATTTACAACAGGAAAAGCGTCCTATTCTTTTCGAGCAAAATCTAAAAGTGAATGAGTTTTACCCTCCACTGCAAAGTATATTGTGCACGATACGGTTTCCTACATGTCGACTGTGTTTTGGTGTAATAACTTGAGAATAATTTCCTTGATATTCAAAATAGATACCCCACGGAAGGATTAAGATGAGAAGTGTTTGCGCTCAGTTGCTGGCGCCGTAAACAGCGACTCTCAGCCGCGCTCTCCTGCTGCCGTCAGTTTGTGTAGTGCGGCAATATTTGGCCTGAGCCTAATTCGTGAAGGTATGGCCCAATTTAGGGAAATTAAGCACCAACATATGCTTGAAATAATCAGCGTTAGATTCAATCCATTTTATCGAAAAAATTGGTGGTACGTTGTGAATAATAAACATTAATCAGTATATACAATTAAAAGCCATTTTAACCAGAATTGTGTCATTAAATACTACTTTAGTTTACAGCAAGTTATTCTCACCCTGTGCTTTGAGAAAAATGCATAATGATTTAATGCATGATTCCAGGGTATATAAATTTATACCTAGTGTGTAATTCAGAGTATATATAAGCAGAACTGAATTGTATCACTGTCCAACATGCTTCACGAGCTTCCACTGTTGTGGTTATGAAACAGAACAATGAAACATGTTATGATTAGGAGGCAATCATATTCTGCTGTATGACTAGGAGGCAATCGTATTCTGTTGTATGACTAGGAGGCAATCATATTCTGATGTATGATTAGGAGGCAATCATATTTTGCTGTATGACTAGGAGGCAATCATATTCTACTGTATGACTAGGAGGCAATCATATTCTGCTGTATGACTAGGAGGCAATCATATTCTGCTGTATGACTAGGAGGCAATCATATTCTGCTGTATGACTAGGAGGCAATCATATTCTGCTGTATGACTAGGAGGCAATCATATTCTGCTGTATGACTAGGAGGCAATCATATTCTGCTGTATGACTAGGAGGCAATCATATTCTGCTGTATGACTAGGAGGCAATCATATTCTGCTGTATGACTAGGAGGCAATCATATTCTGCTCTATGACTAGGAGGCAATCATATTCTGCTGTATGACTAGGAGACAATCATATTCTGCTGTGCCATTAAACATGCGTAGACGTGCCTATTTACATTGTTTCTTACAAATGAACGAGCAATTATTGCTCTAATACATTCTTTAGGCAGTAGTGGGGACATTCATCAGGCAGTAGTGGGGCCATTCAACAGGCAGTAGTGGGGACATTCATCATGCAGTAGTGGGGCCATTCATCATGCAGTAGTGGGGCCATTCATCATGCAGTAGTGGGGACATTCATCAGGCAGTAGTGGGGCCATTCATCAGGCAGTAGTGGGGCCATTCATCAGGCAGGTGTTGGTGAGTACTGGGTGCTCTGCAGACTGAATCTCGCACCGCATTGCAGGGAGGTTCAAAAAGAAATCTAAATCTAATTATTCATTCCCATTTCTCTCAATTAAGGTATTTCTTGCTAACTCGGCACGTCGCATTCAAAATGATTTTTTTAACCCCCCTGTACTGCCCCACAGCAGGCGTCACGAGGTTAAAATTTGGGTGTGCGTACACAGATTACCGAAAATCGAATAAATGTGCGCTGATTTGTTTACGAATAGTTTATAGAAGAGAACAGAATGCAATGCATTAATAGTTGCCTTCTTCTGCCTCACCTGCGCTCAAGAGGACGACGGAACTGCTCGAGAATTGAACGCGCCCCAGGCTGGGGAGCGGCGGCGGTCAAAATGCGCTCATCTCAGTTAAAACGATGGCGAATTAAATCATTTCGAACATGGTTGTCAGTTTTGAAATCATTTCAACTCTAATTCAACTTAGATTATAAAATTAATATGAATGAATAGCAGATGAGCCTATACGAAGCTCAATATTTTGACGATACCTGAGTTTTCCTTATTACCTTACAAGTGTTTAAGTAACTTTTTTTTAGTTTAATCACATATAATGGAGTCCCAATTTCCACGATAAATTAACTTATTTATGTTGTTTTAATTTAAACTTAGATTTTAAATGAAAATCAATGAGTAATGAAATATCATTTCACACGTGGAAATAGTTTACTAAGTTAACTAACTTCCGTTCATTGTTTTTTCCGAAAAAATATTATGAGACTTTTCCGATAAAATTTTCGATTTTTCGTCAATCGTCTTTTGGGAAGTGCGAACTTATTAATTACTCCTACTAAACAAGAATGAATCAATGCATGAGGTCCCTTCAGCTGTGCTCATTATTGAACATTACCGAGGGTAGAGGGGCGGCCAGAAGGTGGGGCATAACGTCCACTGGAGAGCACCATGCCCCCTCGGCCTCCAGCGCCAGCCGAGGCATTTGTCCTCAGTAATTCTGAGTGCCGATTTCTGAGCGCTGATCCTCGTCTAGCTGGCGGCCCGCACGCCGTGGTCGTGAGGAGGTGATGGTGGTGAGAAGAAGGGTCAGGGTGTAGGCGATTATATAGTTCTTAACGTGGTGGGGTGTCATATGGTCGTGCTCTTTACCCACTCTTTGCTCTTACTCGCTCCTCGCTCCTACACGACAGTGAATGAGCAGAATTAAGAGAGAGTGCCGGGTTTGCCAAGCGCTGCGGCGCACGTGAGTGTTGTGCACCACGCATCAACGCTCATCTATAACTACTAATTATTGTACATTCGAGGACACACCAACGTGGACGTATTGAACAAATCAAATGACTCATCGTGATCTATGATATTGATCAAGTGTTTCTTCCTTCTTGTACTTTACTTACCTTTCTCTTTTTAACTACAGTGAAGGGTTGTTATATTTTTGAATAAACCTTTAGGAGCAAAGAGAGGCATGGATGCTGTAGTGGGTGACATCATCGCTATTTCTAGCAAGCGTTAGCGCGGCCGCAGCGAGTGCTGCAAGTGTGCAGGGCCGTGTGCACACACCGGCTCTGTACCCACGCTCTTTTCGCGCTCGTCCCATACATAAGTCTTGCCCTTTCTGATCATTCTCGCTGCTTTTATCTTGAGTTCTATGCTATACGTGAATGATAAGTTATTGCATAATTGGTTACCTTCTTCCTTCCAGAGCGTCGGCGAAATTTCCTTTTCGAAACGTATGTCAGCGGTGATAAGTATTTCAGCAGATTTCAACGAGGAAATCTTGTTGTACGATAAGATTGTTGTGCGATGTGTGAAGTAGCTTAATGTTGGCAGAAATATTTTTTGGGGGGATTATGGGGCACGCGTTCTCATAAAATAAAATCACTTGATAGATAGACTTGTGTTTTTGGTCAAATAAACGTGTGTTGTCAAAACTGCACTTATCTAGAACATACCGGTCGTATTATCAATAAAGAGCCTCTTGGCTGGATATTTTTCTACTGAGATATTGCCCAACTGCTGCTTTACATTCACATATTCCCCTTTTATTTTTCGCCGAATGGCTGTAACACAAAGCAACTAATACCGCATCAATCATGGATGGGAAGAAACCCTTTACATGGGACAACATCAGAGCCCTGCGGTGGCCCGCAGCATCCCACAGCAACTCCACCTCGCCATGCACTGAGCCAGCAAAGCCGATTGACTGACACTGGGTCATAACATTTCATTTTCCTCCTAATACCATTCAAAGAAATGTTTAGCTCCAATTACAAAGCTAAAAAAGGTTTCCTTCTACTCTCACATGGTATTTATCACGTAACTCGATCTTTTACATTCACAAAGGCACATATCTGCTTGGTAACCAACGCCGCTGACCTCAACATCATCTTTCCAACCCATCCTCCAAGTTAACCAACCAGCTGTTTGTTTCCGTTGGTACTAACGACACTTTACGTTTAACCAAAACTAAGTCATCGTATCTCTCAAATTTCTTGAACATCGTTTGAAGATGGTTGCAGTAGCTGCTTTAAAGTGGGCGAGCATCTCAGGATGTATCATGGTTTTTAATCGTGAATCAATTAAAAGCCTTATCAAGGTAACCCTCTTCTGGAGCAAAGCTCACCCCTGTCAGCACCACCTCAAATTCTGTAACATTTAAAATGATTTTAGTCATTCTTTTGCGCTTTTGCTTATCAATTACTTATCTGATGATAAGCTTTATTTGTTCATTAATAATTTCATACTAATTTGCTTCTGCAGTCTTCACTTTTGACGTAAACATAGGCGACGTTAAGCCATCCCTGTCTGGCCGCATGGAATGTTACGATGTCCCAGAAGCATAGGATATACAGCTTTCTGTTTGTGTGTTGCCGTATTATTTATTAATTTTGTCAAGTAGCAGTTCATCTCCTACTTTTGATCATTGTAAGCCGGAAACGGCGTTTCAATTGCATGGCTGGTGACCTATCGGCTATCTATTAACCTGAGTCTATTCAGGTTTCAGGTTACGTCTGAAATTGGAACCTTGATGATAAAAAGAAGTATCAACGTGATCACAAACATGAATATCACTAAAACACAGACGTTTCGGATCTTAAAAATCTATCTTCAGTGTCTGAAAAAAAAAGAGTTTTTTGAAAAAATTCTATAAAAAATAAAAATAACCCAGTACTCTAAAACATACATAACAAAAATATAAATTAAAATCCCTACAACTTCTAACCTTATAAAAATGAATTTATTGCACAGTGACTAGTTTTAAAGGAGGACTATACACATTGATCTCAGGACCGAATTTGAAAATGCATAAAAATTCTAAAATACGAAGTATTGCACGGACAAAATTCAAAATTGTAGAATTTGTACTTTTAAATGGGTGGTCTTTGGTTAAAACAGTGCTCTCTAGTAGATGATGTTGATGGTTTTGCGATGTTTAGTCCTGTTCGGAAGAAGACTTCCTTATGTTGGGCACATAGTACAAACAATTGGAGAACAGTGCTCCAACGTAAGACTGCTCTCAGCAATCACACCTATGCACTACACTGCGGCGCATCAACACGTCATGAGCTTCCCTCCTCTTGAAGAAAAAACCTATGTTTATATTATTACGAAAGTATATACATGCATTTATTTGAGGTAAGATTTTATGGACCACAAATGAAATAACACGTTTCATTCTGTCGCTTTGGGAACCAATGAAAGGGTTCCCATTTTTGTTTTTGTAGAATTTTATTTAAAAATTTTTCTTTTTTTCCGACACTGAAGATGGATTTTTTAATTAAGATTTGAAACGTCTGTGTTTTAATGATTTTAATGTTTGCGATTACGTTGGCACTTTTTATCTTTAAAATTAGATTCCCTACAAATCGTCCTATCTCGCATAAACTGAAACCTCGGCCACCTATGCAAGACGTGAACCCCTCATGTTCTTAAGTTTCGTCGATAAATAGCGTAGGTTTAAAAAAGTTTTACGTCATACAGGGTGCCGAGTTGTACACGAAACTTAAACGTGTAAGGTAAAATGCTTAACTTTGTAGTGAACAAGTTGGCAGGACCGCAATTGACGCCAACACTCAATTGTATCTTAGATACAGTGCACGGACATTAGTAGTTTCAAAACTCTATTTTTATACATTTTGAAAATTTCGAGCTCTGTTTTGGGGTAAAGAGTACATGCAGTTCAGAGAGTATATATTCATCAGAATATTAAAACAGAGCAGAACAAACATTTCGAAATTTGAATTTTTTAGAACAAATATCTCCTTAAACATCTCGAAACTTGTTCTTAATCTTCTCTTGTCATGCGTGGGCCATTGCACAGCAAAATCTGCTTTTTTATATGATTACCACTGACTATATCAAGCCCGATATCCTTTGGCGACAAAACAGTCGCAGATGATACGCCAACACGTCATTTCACGTAAAATAACTATAGCTAAACTGATGAATTAATTCAGTTTCAATTCATGTCATACACACTGTAAAGATACCATATTATACTATCAATTGGAATTTATTATCCATTTTGAGAGAACACTGAAAAATAAACACAAAGGAGACGATTTAACTCTATTTTTCAACGATTACATTTCTTAGATACGAATAGGCTAATGTTTTCAAGTTACTTAAACATTCATTAAAAATTCTTCAATAATTAAATTTAGCGTTTAATTTTGGTCCTATTGCCAGGAACAGCTAGTGTTATGAGATATTAAATCAAATTGAACACTCAAACGTAGACTGAATAAAACATACATTACAGTTACCCTGAGAATTTTTACACGAAGAGCTTTGAAGAAGCTATCGTTTATCGATCTAATGCTTAGATATGACAATTTATTAATGAATGATGTGTTTTCTTACCAAAAAGTGTTGTCAAAAAAGATATATATTTTTGATTAGTATTTTAGCCTAACGTAAAAAAGTAGATTCTTTGGAATTTTCCGTCGTCACGGACTGGGCTGCAACCCTGTAGTAGTCTGTCTACCCACGTACAGACTTTGGGACCTATTTGTGTTGACGGAGCAAAAATGTATCTTTACGTAAAGGGCCTAATTGCTTAAGTTCTGATGAACTATTAGGTAAAGCTATCTGATTAGGTCTCTTGTTAATGTTGTATTTAGTACTGAATCTATAAGTCTTCTTAGCTGCTCCAGCCATGGCTTTATTAGCTTTAAAAAATCTCTGACATTATTTGGTAACAAGGTATAGATTGTGTTAACCCAAGCATGTGGTTAGGTTTCATCACCTTTACAACAAACTGCCCTAGAGGGGCCATAGGATAGGCGGTAGGTTTAGGTTTGTATATCCTATGTTATGGGAACTGACGTCCTCATTAGACATTGTTAGTTTACCTCAGCTTTAGCTAGGCCTTTGAGACTACTGTAACGCACTATAATGTGATGAAAAGCTGTGATTTAATCAGTTGTTTGTCTACCTTTTACTATCATTTCAACTACTTATGACAAACTGTTTTTTCCAGTGAGACCCTCTTTTGGTTGATTTTTGCATTATTTGATCCAGGGTGATAACCTGCAAATTTCCTTGACAAGTCTGGGTTACAGACAATAAGTCTAGAAGCATCTAACTTCTAATAAAATGTGTCACTATGGAAGTGAATAAAAGCCTGGCTAATTTTGGCCCTCACTGTAAATTGAAGCTTAGTTTTCTTTGGATATGTAATGTATATTTGCAGCTGCAATGTATTTAAAGGACTTTATTTCTCTGTAATGTAAACTTGCATTGATGACATACTTAAAGCTGAAGCTTTTGTTTTTACAGCAGCAGTAGTTTTAACTTGTTTTAGTTGAGGGTTTAGGCTCTGTCTTATGCTTTGTGTTGTTTCTCTCCAATGTGCTGGGCCTCTCTGTAATATAGATAACATTGAAAATAGTTTTTATCTTTGTAATTTATTAAAAGTAACCTGCAAGAAATTTACATGACCATGATTTTATGTAATCTTTACTCATTAACAGTGAGGGCTTACATTTGTGGTTGGGATTTCTTAGGTTTTACCTCAGTGTTTTGCTAGTGTGGCTGCATAATGCATTATGAAAACTGGCTTTTCTTATAGCTTTTAAGACAAATTAAAAGCCCATTTCTTTAATCTCATTATAGAGGCAACCTAAGTACTGAAGAAGAGGTTGGGCAGAACATGGCTATTGATGTCATTAAGCTTAATGTTTGAGGCTGGATTAGGAAGCTTGGACCAAATAATGTTGGGTTATGTTCGGGAACTTGTACAAGGACCTTGGTAAAAGCTCATTCATACATTTCTTTTGATTTTCTAAGTAATTAAAAACGTTAAAGTGGCAACAAATTTGCACAATTAAAATTTTTCTTTACCAATATGGAATGCTAAAAATGAATAAATGTGCTCTGAGATGGGATAAAACTTTCACATAAACAAAAAGCACTTAGAAACCATATTTGAATAAACTGGATAAGATACACATTATAATACATACTGACTAGTGGTTAGGTTCAGTTTGGGAATATTAGTTAAATGTAAGATAGCAAAGGCATCTGTCTAACTGATAGAATGTATAATTAATATACTCCTGTGCAGCCTAGTCTTACAAGTGTCAAAAGTTGGCCAGATGCAATCAATGTTGGTTTGCTCAGCAATCTTTTGATTTCTGGTGTGAATGATAAATTTGAATGTTTGTGTTAGAGTGGTTCAATGCCTGGTACTTGTTACTCTGGAACTATTTATTGTGTGCCCTAATATCATTTTTTAAAATTTATTTTCATTCTACTTTTTCCAAATTTTTACTTGAGAAATGGTACACAAAATTTTAATATTTATTTGAAATGAATTTTTCTCAACGTATTTATATTTTTTGAGAGAAAATAGACTTCTCATATCAATAATGATTCTGTTCACTTTCAGATTTGGTTGACTCAGCCACTTCACATGGCATGCTAGGTAGCTTTAATTGTTTTTCCTGAGTGTTTAAGTTTAGTCGTGTTTGTGTCCATGTTTACGTCAGCTTGTGCTACAAGCATCGACCTCAGGTCATGCAAGTATTCAACCAAGAGGGAGTGTTGAGTGTCTGTGTGCGGGGTGCGAGGGGCGTGTTGGAGGTGAGGCACAGCAAGGGCTGCGCACCATGCTCTGAGCCTCCCTGCCATGCCGCTGCTCTGCGGTCCCACCACCAGGTATTTCCCATATCCTTATTCTTTAGCTTCTAGTTCTTCTTATTTTTTTATCATTATTCTTTTGCTTTAAGTTTTTATTCGTATTTTTCAAATTGTCTTCTCGTTGTTGTTGCTTTCTCCAAAGCATTAATTCTAAAAATATCATTCTGGTTTTTAAGTTAGGAAATAATTGTCAAGTAAATTACAGAGTGAACATCAAAACCTAAAACACTAATTTTCCCTAATTCAGTGGTATCATTCGTGCAGTTTCAATATTTTCTACTTTAAAAGATCGTGCATGTTATTTAAATTTTGTACTCATGATGTGCGAATGAGACCTTACTTTGCTTGTGTTGCAAGCGTGGCTCATTAGTTCGAGCGCGGCCCTCATTTTATGCGTGGCTGATAAACGTCCCCTGCATATCCCGTCCCCGGTCGCGCTGACCTGCCTCAGCTGGGGGGGGGGAGGTGGCTACTTGGTGAACCGAGACTTAATGCAACTGCAAAAAACGTTGTAGACCTTCAATTCACTCTTGTTCGATAACTTCTTTCAAAACTACCGTGTATTTTATGTATGATTCAGTCCTTGGCTTGTTTGATATTGGAAGTACAGTACCGGTATATACTCATTAGGCAGGAACCACAGGTGGGATGTGAACGCGATGAGTGCCTTGTGAACGTGGTGCGTGTGTTTGTGCGTATCATGTTAACGTGGTTGTGTGTGTGTCAAGTGAACGTATTGTGTGAGTGCATCAGCGTTCACGCCTTTCAATAGATTGACTTCCTATTTGCTCTGGGTAATTAGGTTTGTTTAAGGGTACGGGAAAATTGTCCGAGAACACATTAGGATCGGGGACATAGATTTGTCGGACCGAACAGTGCAATTATCAGTGGGTAGCGATGGCAGGAGCGCCTTCACGGCTCCTTCAGGTATAGTGTGACGTACTTCGTGAGCGTGCCTTGCATGAGAGACGTGCCCTACCTGCAGGGCCCTTCAGGAGGTGTGGAGTGAGGCAGGGGCGGGCGTCACCTCTCTGGACGCGGCGAGGGCTGTCTTCTGCTCTGCAGGCCTCTACCCCACCAGGGCGCAGCGTGAGTACAGCCGCTCTCCGGCTTACGGAGCTGCATTGTGTTCTTGTGTTGTGCGCCTCTTTTGTGGCTTACGGAGCTGCATTGTGTTCTTGTGTTGTGCTCCTATTTTGTGGCTTGCGGAGCTGCATTGTGTTCTTGTGTTGTGCGCCTCTTTTGTGGCTTACGGGGCTGCATTGTGTTCTTGTGTTGTGCTCCTATTTTGTGGCTTACGGAGTTGCATTGTGTTCTTGTGTTGTGCCCTTATTTTGAGGATTAGTAAGATGCTACTCCCGTCTACAAGTTGAGTTGAAAATCAGACTTTCAAAAGCTTGGGTCTGACGTGATTCATGGTAGTAAATCCGACCTCACGAGTTTCACTCTCTAGAATTTATAATGATGTTGTCTTTTTACGGTTATTAACACGCTTTGAATATTAGTGTTCGGAGAATTTATTGCGTCTTAACCTGTGGGGGAAAATGCCTCCTCTTTTCGCAACCCTCTTCGGAGTGGTGTCGCTCATGGAACAGGGTGTGCTGCCCAGCGGCGGAAGCGTAAATTCCCTTGGTAGAAGCGAAATAAATAAGCTATGCAATGATCGTAAATATTTTTTCTAAATGTACACTCAACGCAATTTTGTTTCAGATTAACAATACTGTTATTCATTCTTTATTTCATTTTGCTTTCATAAAACCAACAAAGGCGTGAGATTATTTTCCCGCAGCTGACCAAAGAACAGATGTTACGACACGACCGCGATTTTGCCGCACGCCGCCGCCCGCAGGAAGACTCGGTAGTCTAGCGCGCGCAGTTGTCGGTCCAATCTGTAGTTGTTCCCGACTGCTTCCGGTTCACACTTGTCCGTCTTGTACTGTGAGTCTTGATTTTTTGTGAGCAACCAGACACCAGCTCGCTTTTTGGACTCCCATTTCTTTCCGTGCATGCTGTGGGCCAAAAAGATGCGTATTGCATTAATATACACGCCATGGAGCAATCTCTGATGTTCATGGCGCTACGCAGGAGCGATATTTTGTGTAGAGGGAACGAATGCTTTGCGTTGGGCCCTGCCCGCTGCGGGGCGTGGGGCCTGACACACACCACCACTACCACCATCACCACCACGCGCACCCCAATTTTGTCCCTGCCGATCGCTAACTGCTGGCGATCTCCACTATGTTTTTATTTGTATATTGATCGAACAAAAATAACATACGTCACCGTTTATTTATATTGTTCATTATTTTTGTAAGAAAATTACCTCCCGAGGGAGCTTTTATATGCATTTTCGTCAGTCATTTGTGGTGTTTGGTTTAACGATTTGTCCCTCGGCCAATTTCGAGTGGCCTATTGGGCGTGCAGCAGTAACCATTAATATCACTCTTTATTAATGTCGCATCTCAGTTTCCAGCTACCGAAGTGCTGCAGTTGGTGTGGCAGTGAGCAAATTATGGCAGGAGGCGCGTTTAGTGTGTGCAGTGGTACTGTCTTGTGTGTGCAGTGGTACTGTCTTGTGTGTGCAGTGGTACTGTCTTGAAATTAAAGTCACAGCGTTGATTGTTTTGAATAATTCCATTCATACATGCAAGATTTGGCCCCAATTCAAGTTCCGACCGAAATTCGACCAATATTGAAGGTACTTGCTGCGCCGGTGCTCGAGCGTTCGTATGCCGTCCGGAAAATTGTGCTGGCCTAGTTTTTCAACTCAAAGTGAAGCTGTCAAAATGATAGCCTTGAGATTTTATTATCCAGGCTGTACTTAGTTAAAACTAGCTCCTATGTGTACTTATTTTTGTTCGTACACTTCTGTTATGTGCAGTTTGCTGTTGGAACATGCGTTTCCTGTTGTGAGAGGGACTCACTGCCGGTACTACTAACTGCCGGTACTAGTTACTGCCGGTACTACTTACTGCCCGTACTACTTATTGCCCGTACTACTTACTGCCGGTACTACTTGCTGCCGGTACTACTTACTGCCGGTATTACTTGCTTCCGCTACTTTCGCTTCGAAAGCATCGACGCCGCTCAATGCGTGGCTCCATCCAAACGTTACAACATGTGCTATTGTGTGATGTGTTCTGACGTGTTCATTTCCGTAGGTTTATTCCTATTCCTAATTCGCTGAGACGAAATAGTTTGAGAAATCAATCTATTGTAGGTGTGCAAGAGTGTAAAGTTCTATTGCACGACTCATTCTATCTGTTGGTGAGTGGTAACGCGTTTATTTGTTTTTAAATCGAGTGAGTCAACTCCACACGGCCGTTTTAGCTTCCTGTTGGCGTAGCTGCTTGTTGCCTGATCGTGCTCGGTTATTTTGCGGGCTGCTGCTGCTGCTGCAGCCACCTGAGGAGACGCAGCGAGCGTGCGTGTGACGCTCTGAGGCCTACCGCATGGTCTCCGCCTCACCTCCGTCATGGTCTAAACTTAAATTGTCTCCATATACCAGTTACAGCGAGCGAATATTCGTTACCCTACAATAGGTGCAGTGAATATTTCTGGCATCTTTCCAATTGCTGAATTGAAGATAGTGTATAAAGATATTGTTGAGGATTTGGGCCCGTTTCTTTGGAAAGATCTGACGCGCTGGCGCTGTCTGTCTTGGCGATGTGGTCTCGTAAGAGGAGTCAAGCCCGCGTGCCTCACCAGCTCAGTCGCTGCAGCTCGGCCAAGATCTCCGCGTGAGCGTCGCGTTACGTGCGCACCGAGTGCGAAATGGCTGAGGGGGCGAGACCCGCTACAGTCCACTCTGCTTCTGGGCTCGACTGACGGGCCCCCACTGCGGAATTGTTCGAGAGCTCGAGCCGCGTGTGGAGGACTCCTGAGCAGCAGCCTCGTTTGTTGGGCCAGTGTTCGCTGCACGGGGCGGGGAGAGCTGGTCTTCAGTGCGACACAAAATGTGACCGGGCGCGTGCACTGCTTACTTCCAAGCGGAATAATAAGCTTCGATGTTTGATCTGCTGAGTGAGTGCAAAACTGGACAGTTGAGATACAGTGTCAGTCAAATATTAATGAAATGAAATGTGTCTTCAGCCCCTGAGGAGAGGCGACGCACCTGTCACGCGTTAGCTGCCGAGTAGCTGAGTGGCCAAGTGAGTTACACGGCGGAGGAAGTCACGCTCCAAGTTCTGGGAAGTAGAATTGCGTAGTTAGGCCACCGAAGCGTATTTTACCGCTTTGTCTTGTGGCTTGTTATCTGATGCCTTCTTTAGTGATGTGTTTCGTAAATAGGTTGAGATAATGGTATTTATTCTATTTACCACGGCGCTTTTAAAAATAACCACTAGTACCTTCTACTGTAGCTGGGGCCGTACCAAGTTGACTGACAGACCGAAGACTAGCTTTAGTGCCTCGGAGCGAGACCTGGCGTAGGTTATCACTTCACTTCATCTTGTAGTTGGGCTGTTGCTTGAAATTTGACGACATTAATTCGGGCAAAAATTCAGAGTGTGAAGTTTGTTGAAGCTTGTATTGTTTGCTCAACTTAGATACCCATGTCTGTAAATGTATGCGCGATTGGTGCGTGGAAAATGTATTTTAAAGTAGCTCATTTGCCGCCATGTTGAGACTTGATTGACGCGGGAGAGGAGCAGCGCCATCGGTGTACTCGCCCCGTGGTGGCGAGCGGCCACTTGGTCGTCGGCAAATTAGGGCGTCAGCACAAGCGCTCTCGGACTGAACCTGACTCGCTGCTCCTGCTGAGGCCGTGGGGCGCTGGAGGGCCTGGGACTTCGTGTCACTTGCTTTTATTACGTACAGCGCGCGACAGAAAAATAATTTCATTTTATTGTCGGGTGCTCATATTTATTGGTGTATGCCTTGTATTATGTAATGTTAGTCTGTGTGAAGTTACACTTTGTAGCAAGACTACGTTTGTTGCGTCGTGCGAGAGTTAAATTGTAGAATGTATACCAGGTATCAATACATTTGCGGCAATATGTTCTCACTATCAGTGTGTGTGTGTGTGTGTGTCACAGGCAAACAGGGTGTAAACGGTGTGATTTGTTGTGATACAATCACGAGACATTAATCTCGCTGTCTGACGGCGCAAGAGTTGGCTAGAAACACAAACATGGACCACTCGGCGCGTCTTGTTGCTATTTTCTATTCTATTTTTTCAGTGCAGGAATTTGGCCGCTGTGCAGACTGCGCGGCGAGTCGGAAACAAGCGGTTTCCTTGCTAAACTTGCTGCACTTTCGCCCACAGTCCGACTCTACTTCTGGATATTACTTGCTCTCCATCCTTCTCCCTACGCTGGCAGGTGTTCGGACGATGACGTTCATGGAACGTTCACCGGTAGATGAAAACGTAGAACTTCACAGTCGGGTCGAAGGTGTATATAGATGCCGGTCTGACTCTAACATTAGTTTGCGTAGTATTAAGCGTATAATGTACATATAACCATGGCAGTTATCTCTTCATCTTATTTTTCTTAATTTTATTCGCAGTGTGCTTTTCCTATGCGCATGGGATCGCGTGTGGGAACACTTTGTGTCTAGATTCCCCGTCCTCTACAGTGCACACTAATTGGCCCTTCTCCACTGGCGCGACTCATAGTCAGAGTCGCTGCAGCGCTGGTGCCGATGTACTGGTGCAGCCACCAGTACAAACATAATTTGGCAGCCACAAGTAAAAACATAATTTGGTAGCCAAAAGTATTATTTGTCAACAGTTTCCCAAACGTTGACACGAGCTCATTCAGTGCGTGTCTTGCCTGTCCATCTTACTTGTCCAAGAAGAATCGCCTCGTCAATTTATCTTGTCCTTTAATTTTTGCATCATTGACCTCAAGAATTTCACAAAAAATGACAGGACAAATCAGGCAGATCATCCCCAGTCAATGCTCCAAGTCGCCAGTGATGATCATCAGACGTATTCCAAGACTGCAATACGAGTGATCTCACGTTGTAGTGCGAGTCCATTCTATCTCGTTCTCCGACATTCGGGAAGATTTCACATGGCATTTCTTTGCTTCTTCCCGATTTTTGAAGTATTGGTAAATATCCGTGGTGTCAAATATGCCAATTTGGGAAATTTTGCGGCTTTAGGAAGTTTTGTACCTCTGCTTCCCCAACAGCCGTATTTTACAACCCACGCAACGGGACATTGAAATCTATTTTTTGTCCGCTCCTTGAGGTTCCGAGCAGGGGTGCAACACCCAGCTGCAGCTGCAGAGTGGCAGCGCCTGTGGAGGCAGTGCGGTGCTGCTCACTGCCGACCTCCCGTCTGTAGAGGCGGAGATCCTGTGTGTGTCTACGATGTGGACTTTGGATTCGTATGTGCCCTGGCTTCCGTGAGATTCGTTTTTAGCGTCTTTTTCCGTTTGCTTATATGGATATATTTCTGATGGGAAGTATTCTTTCAGTTTTCTTCAGATATTTTGTTTTCGAACGGATCCATTGCAAATACCGAGGCTCGATTATATTTGGCTTGTCGAAATTGTGTCACGGAAGCACGACGAGGGTTGGGAGACCTGACGAGCCCGCAGACTCGGTCGTCTCTAGAACTTCTCGCGTGTCCGGCGACTGTGTGTGTAGAGACTCTAGGGTGGGGAGACTGTAGTGTGTGGAGACTGACTATAGGGGACACATATTGTGTCGTGTGGTACGATGGACTAAACTATGGTAATTTTTTAAGCCTTTCTCTCGAACTCCGGCTGCTGTAACGCACGCACTGGTACAAGATTTGAATGCACGGTAGAAAAGTTGGCTACTTAAGGAAGGATCGTCTGACCTCCCGCCATGAGATCCTAGTCTTGATCTAGTCCTGTGACGTGCGATCCACGCGTTATTCCTCTCTGAGAGCGACGT
>VOMN01134061.1:0-11124 GCA_014899125.1 Orchestia grillus | reverse complement strand
GGTGTATGAGGAGGGAGCTTGGGAGAGGATTGGAATAAGGAGGGGGAAAGGGGGCCCAAGGATCTCTGTGAACTCTGCGTGTGACCGGGTGCTCAGAGGTGCACTGATAGCTCGGTTATCAGTAGGATTTTTTGAAATTGAATTGATTTATTTATCGAATAAAGTAACTACTTTTCCGAATCAGTGGTTACTAATCCATATTAGCCTTCCTATTTAATTATCTTGCATTCCATTTGATTAGCCTTCATTTACTCAATTATCTAGCATCCCTGTTTGATTATCCTGCTTTCCCGTTTGATTAGCCTGCAGTTCTTTTTCGATATGCCCCACATCTGAATAGAATCTAAACCAGACGCTATACGTACAGTCCTCTGCTATCTGCGGGTTTTTTGTTAGTAACTTTCTGGTAGTTCTTAAACAAGTGAGTGCAAAATTTCCTTTTAGGCAACTCGTTAGAGTTTATATAAAAATTTTATTGAGAATCGTGAAAGATATACATGTTTTACGATGAAGTATCTGTTCTGGATAAATACCATACGAAGATACAGAGAAAGAGTTTTGGTTTGCATTGTAAAAGTTACAGGGTAGTTTATACATACACCCCTAACCTCTGCAAAGAAATATTCCACATTTCATACCACTTACTACCTTATACTCGTACTTAGTTTAACGTTCATGTCACGGAGTTGATTTCCGTAATCCAGATGGAGTTTTTCGTACTTCTAAGCCAGCACTTATAACTAGACATGCAAGTGTGCACCTTAACTTTAGGCAGCGACCTGAACTGAGTCTATTTCCCCATTGCCTTTAACTTTATTAATTCCAACACGTTTTACCGTTGGGTTTTCAATGGCTTACAACTACTGACGCGTGAGGGATGTGAGGACTGTGTGGCTTAAGCTTCGTTTTCCAAAGGAAGTACTCCGTGGTTATGTGAAAATCAGTACCTGAGCCGGAGTCGAACCCTAACTTCCCTGCTGCGAGGCTGTCACGCTAACCAGTGCGCCATGGAGCCCGTCATTAATTTCACCTTTCAATCCTCTTAACCCTTTTCATCCTCTTTGTTGTTGGAATCAACTGAATTAATTGTATGGCGGGTGAACCTTTTCCATTATATTCCCGCCAAAGCTCCCTTCCTGAGAAATTATATTCTAACTTGAAAGAAACACTCATAACCCTTATATTTAATTTTTTTTACATCTAACGGTTCATTATCTTTAAATATCCATTTTCTTCACCAAGTGCCTCAGATCATGCTGATCACATTCGATGGGGGCGTGAACCAGCTGAACTTCAAGACCTATAACTCCATATTTCTGGAGAATCGGACAAACCCCAACGGCTGCCCCATAAGGGGGACCTTCTTCGTCAGCCATGAGTACACAGACTACTCCCTCGTGCAGGACTTCTACAGCAAGGGCCACGAAATGGCGGTCGGCAGCGTCACGTGAGTGGCTGTTGGAAGACATTGAGTGCGTCCTTGTGTGCGTTGTTTCATGCTAAATGGAGGATCTTGAGTGAGTCCTTGTGAGTGTTGTTTCATGCTAAATGGAGGATCTTGAGTGCGTCCTTGTGTGTGTTGTTTCATGCTAAATGGAGAATCTTGAGTGCGTCCTTGTGTGTGTTGTTTCATGTTTAATGGAAGATCTCGAGTTCACTGGCGTTTGTGCGCTACCATACTCTTACTTTGTTGAAGAAGAATGTAAATACAAAACTCACTTGTATAATATTACCTTTCGAACTATGACTGCATCGGAAAATCGATCTATATTCGTACGTTCTTCTGAATTGTTCAAATTCAGTCCTACTTGTAGAACAGAAAATTAAGTTGTCAGTAAGAGACTGTAAGTGGCAAGCAGAGCATGACTGATTTGAATGCGAAAGATGTTGGATCTCAGATAAAGCAAAAAATATTGCAATAACAATATTACAACATTTGCTAATCATCATTGAAGAATACACGTCCATCTTTCTTCGTCGGTCAACTATTATCGTTAGAGAACATACTCTGAGCGATACTATTATTTGTTCATTGTTTTATTATGGGTTGCAGCCGCCGAGCTGGCCTGGAAAGCGCTTCATTCGACGACTGGGTGGGGGAGATGGTGTCCATGAGGGAGATCCTGAAGCACTGGGCATATGTGGACCCCAACGAGATCATCGGCATGCGAGCTCCTCATCTCAAGCCTGGCCGGAACACGCAGTATGAGGTGCATAGTGTGTGGTGTGTTATGAGATGCAGTGATTCATTTTTATTTTAATTATTTTAGTATTAATTTTTAGGGGACTAGTACGAAAGAGCGAGCTAATTCACGGGTAACAAATGTTAATTGCGAGTCGGTCAGGAATCTGATACGATTTGAGACCTTCGTGGATTAGTGATGCAGGACACAAATAGTATTTATTTTATCGTGAATTGAGCACTCGCGAATTGCGGCGCTGTACTGTATGCAGAATCTCGACTTACGACATCCTCTCCACTAGGCAAACTCGCCATACGAGCAAAAATTCGCTAGAAAATACGTCTTTTCTTGCGAATTACGCAAATTTCTGATCGTCAGTTGAAATTAATGCATAAGTGTGAACGAATTTATTCCTGACGATTTTTGTTCGCAGGGCGAATTTTTCGTGCGAGGACGAGTTTCATACGAGGAGAATTTATCGTAAGTCGATGCTCCAGTTTTAGTTTTCATTCATCCGCATTCGTAACCTCGAAATGCTGTCGTTCGAACAGGTGCTGCTTGACTACGGCTTCGTGTGGGACTCGTCCCTGACGGCCCCGCCCGGCCCCGTGCCCGTGTGGCCGTACACTCTCGACTTCGCCGTGAACCACGAGTGTAAAGCTGGCACCTGCCCCACCCACTCTTTCCCTGGTGAGACGTCAGAACTATCTTCCTTCTATATGGGCATTATTAATTATGAATAAGTGTCTGAATGTTTTTCCTGTGTGTGTAAATATGTGTATCCATGTCTTATTTTGAGGTAAGCTGATTTGAAACTGTGTTTCTGTTATGATATTGTTGAAATTTGTCAGTGGGAAACAAAATGATTTGATCTATTTGAAAAAAGGGATAGCTTTAAAGTTTTTAATCCCTTATCAAATTACATCGAGAAGGCCGGCGGTGCATTCACACGGTCTGTGTAATCAATAGTGACCGTGTGAATGCAACAACTATGGCCGCGAGATATCTCGGGATAGTTCTTTAAAGGGTTAAATGAATTTAGCCCAAAGTAACACTAAGATTTTTCTATTTCCTTTAATTTCCATTCAAAATCTGAAGTTAGAGGACGAAAGTGGAAAGACGATTAATAGATTCACTGCGTCGAGCTCGTTTTCGTTTTTCCGTAAGTTCCTCATTGAATCGGCTCATTTTACTTCAGAAGTCAATATTAAACTCTTTAGACTTGCGAAGGCAAACTGAGACATATTCAATCTTCCAGGCGTATGGGAGCTGCCCATGAACTCCCATTATGGGGAGTCTGTCGATGGAGGCTTCTGTCCCTACCTGGACCAGTGCGTACTGCTCTACTTGTCCGAGGACGATGTGGTCGAGTGGCTTAAAAAGGACTTCCACAGACACTACGACAACAACAGGTGAATGTCTTCCAGTGCACACACAACAGGTGAGTGTCTTCCAGTCCACACACAACAAGTGAGTGTCTTCCACTCCACACACAACAGGTGAGTGTCTTCCAGTGCACACCATCAGGTGTCTTCCACTACATACACATTAACGACACTCTCTACTGCGCTGTCTGTGATGTTAAGTTTGATGTTCACGTATCGAATTATGCATCATTTTGACTTATTTTCATTCAATGTCGCCTTTATTTCATAAATTTGCTTATTATATCTCATTAGGTTAAATTTTGCTCTTTGAAGTCACTGGGTCTCATTTTTTTTAACTGCTTACCATTTATTTCTCGTTTATTTTTCGAAGAACCTTGTTTTTTCGAATCACCTTTTTCCGCTGCATTTGTGAATGAGTCAATTTGTGAGGAAATTTATGTATTGCTTATTTTTTTATGTTTATGACTTCCAGAGCCCCTTATCAGCTGACTCTGACTGCCAACTGGTTCGCCACGAAAGAGCTCCACCGAGCCTTGCTTCGCTTCATTGACTACACTTTGTCGGTGTGAGTTGGTGCTACACCTTGTAGGAGGATACTTCCATAAGATTCACTTGCCGGATAGTAGTTTTATAGTGCAGATAATGGTCAGTTCTCCCTCTATACCCTTTGGATAAACTTTACACCCTGTTTTTGGCCGCACCGGGATGCCACTTTCTAGAAATATCGCGCCGCCTTTCCCAAGGGAAGTACTTTTCTCGGGCCACTGGACCCTGCACCTCCTGAGCACGGGGCAATCAAGTGATCACTTGAGCTACAGAGCCACTAACCCTCGCATAATTTATGGCGTAGTAAAAATCATTAAGTCTTTATCAGCTGTATGTAGACCATGTGTGTGTTAAAGTCCTGTGAGCAATTTTTTCTATCTTACTTATTATTGGCCTTCAAATGGGCATACCAGTATTCTGGGGGTCCGCTCGAGACCTTCTCTTTGAGATACTATCAATACATAGGTGGTATAGTAGCTATAATAAATACTTTGCCATTCCACTGCACTAATCATTTCGATGCGCTCTTGATGAAGAGACAGGTAAACCTCCAGTACACTCACACGCCTAATGCACTTGATGAACAGAGCAGTCTGATGGCTTCCTTGTTGTGTTCAGTCAAGTGTGCCCTTCTCTCTGTGGCGCGGTGTGCAGGCCACTTGCCTTCCACGTTCATTCTGGAGCGTGCGCTGAGCTGACTTTTACTTTGTCACGAAGTGCATCCCTTGGTAATAGAAAGGTTCATCCAGTAACGATCGAATTAGTTTAACACTTGGACTACATTTAGGTTTTTAGGAAAAACTGAATGCACTCAATCTAACGTACTAATGCCTTAAGGTTGCATTCAGCCTGGTATGAAAAACTAGTCGCAGCCTTATGCATGTATTTACGCGAAAGACTGCGTTTAACTTCGGGTGAGAAACTAGCATCAACCTTAAAAAGAGCCCATTTAGCACCGCTAGGCTTTATAGAGTAACACATCACATTTTGCACTGCACTCGGAGGCTCTGCCACTAATTATAATGCATTTAAAACCCAATATGTTGCACGTCCATTTGGTTTGAATAAAGTTTTTCTATTCTATTCTTCCTCTTCAAAAAAAGCGCTTATCCAGTCAAGAAATGGCAAACCTCCGTGGGTGGAAATGAACCCTCCAAATTCTTAGGGGTGCAAATCCATCAAAAAAAGTTCATTAAGGAACCAGTGAAGAAAACGTAGGAAAAATGTTCTTCTCCTCATTAGGATGAGCACACGTTGATACCCGCAAGTTTCTGCACTTGTAAATGGGTACTGTGAGCTAGTTCATACTGCAGGTCATCTACTTAAGCATACATCTTTTTCATCGCTCTTTGTGATCTCTTATTACACCATGTAATAAAGTTTCCATTTTGTTTTTTCTTACATTGAAATAATACTTTTCCATTCTTTGTAATCAAGCAAAATGGAAATAATTGATGTTAAAACTTGGCTTCAGCTGTGGTCAGGTCAATGAGTTTCCAAACATGCCTTTCTTCGATGTAATACCAGTGATAAATAATGTAACTAGTAAGTAATACAAGTATGATACGGAAGCAAAGTTTCATTGGAATAGCGAGTATTTTCTATTATTTTGCAACAAAATAAGGTAGGAAATAACACTTTATTACAAGGAACGTAAATAGCGTTACATAGTGTCATTTAAGATGAACTCTGCAGGCCTGACGTGCACTACACGACAATGACGGAGGCCCTGCAGTGGATCAGCGCCCCCCAGCCCCTGTCGCGGATGCAGAACTACGAACCCTGGGACTGCAACCTCCGTCAGCTGCCCCCGGCCCCCTGCAGCAGCCCCCGCTCCTGTCCCCTGTCCCTCGACTCCGTCGTGTCCGAACCTTACGGCATAGCGGGGGGAACCAGGTAGGCCCTTACCATCGGACGGATTTTATTGAGTCGTACAAGGGGCCGTCAAAAAGTTCTAAGATGACTCGTAAAAGTTCCCCAATGTGTGTAGCCCAAGCCCCGGCTATTCTACGAAGACTGAACATGGTAAAAATACAGGGTGCACAAATGTATACATGTTGATAGTAAGGGATCGTGTGTAGATAAATATTTATGTTGTTTTGAAGAAAAACTTTTTAGTTCAATTGTTTGTCTGAGGACTCTCTGACTCCCCCTTGTATAAAGCGAACACTGGTCCGTCAGATAGACTCAGTTGAGTCGTATCTTGTTTTCACGGGTCCGTCGGATGGTCGAATTTGAAACATAGGTTAAAGTTTCGTCTAATTTGTTATCAATAAAAAACTACTTTCTAATAACTTGAAAAATGGCGTTTTTCGCGTGCTAGCGAATTGAGTGACATTAAATTTACTCATTAGTATTTGATGAGTTACTTTCTTGTGCTGTACGTGCTTTATTTTGGTGCTATATTTGATGTGTTACTCTCTCGTGCTGTACGTGCTATATTCTGGTGCTATATTTGGCGCACTATTTTTGGTGCTGTACTTGACGTGTTATATTTGCTATATTCTGATGCTGTACGGGCTTTATTCTGGTGCTATATTTGATATGCTGTATTCCGCTGCTATATTTTTGTATTCTGGTGATTTTTGCAATACTTTTTAGATGTATGAATGTATTTGGGAATGGTGGTGATTATATCGGGAGATATCAAGTCTGGAAAGGACGAGTAAACTCTTTTCAAGCTCTCTTATTCCAAATCGAAAGTTTGGCGTGTTTGCTCGGCCAAAGTTAATAATTACTAATTAGCTCAGAACGCGTTAACTCGTCCTTGCTGAAGAAGGGGCTAAGGGAAATGAAATTGTGAATTGTTCACTTTGTCTATTTCCATATTTTTTTTACTGTCATTCATCTCAAGATGTTAGCATTATGAATCAGAAACCGTTTTTACACCTGTATGTGCGTTGCGTATGTTTCATCAGAATAAATGTTTGTCTGGTTTTTATACAATTCTTGTTCCAAAGGCTGCCAGATTTCCTGGGTGCTTTTATCAGCAAACAATTTTTTTTTTTAGCCTAAGAAATTAGTCATACGAAATTTATTATTTGTTATAACTTGGAAGCTCGGTTTTGCGAGCGCTGGTCCACTTGAGAAAAACTACAAATACCAATTTGATCAAAGATTTATCAAAAAATTCGATTTCACTTACGATTAATTTTAACTCACCGTTAAGAGTTTTTCTCAATTCGTGCGTGGAAGTGAATTTTCTGACAACTTTTTTTCCATGGTGAGTTGTCCGTAGCTGGTGGCAGGGATTTTTCCGACCAAAGGGCCTCTCATCAGCATTTGATATGAACATACCAGATACGCAATATTACTCCAGGAAAATTGAAGTTCTATTATGATAGTAATGGGTTTTATTTTCTAACTTCCAATTCGCAGTCTCCTGTTGCTGTGCTTTATTACACTCCAATGCTCGGCTCTAGTAACCCCTAGTGACCACTAGTAACCTATGTATGCAGAGGCTCCCTTAGTAGTCTTTCATTTATATCTCGGATGCCACCTACAGGTATATGGTGACCCGGTAACCTGGCGTTCATATCTCTGACGCCGTCTACAGGTACATGGTGACCTGGTAACCTGTCGTTCATATCTCTGACGCCGCCTACAGGTACATGGTGAGCTGCTCGCAGTGCCCTCGCAAGTACCCTTGGATTTTTGACGCGGCCGGCACCGGCCTCGGCAACGACCTGTACGAGAAAACTCCTTTTTAATTAAATCGTTTTCTTGCTTAAATACAGGAAAATATTATTTGAAATCAGAGTGTGTTGCGTAACATATGTTGGATTTTATTTTAACTGTATTCTTCATTTAATTGGAACGACTGTTCACTACATTTTTGCCAACAGCAGACATTACTCCCGAGTCCTGTAGATTCAAAACGAAACTGAAGAAATTTTACTCTCTCTGAGGAGTTTTTATGCAAAGATATAGAAAATATCCAATTTGAATTATGTTTTTCTGACTTTTAAAATATGCTCGTGCCGCAAAATGTAGTTTGCCGTAGGTACAAGTAGAAGTAAGTAAAGTTATTTCAATTCATTGTTAACGAGATTAAACGGTGTCACGAAATTTCGTTTTATTTTCAACTGTAAGCTACTTATATGATAAATTATTTTTAGTAGTTTAAAGTAATATTTTTAGATCAGCCGAATTGTGTAGAATCTTAAGAATCAATTAATGGATTGCATGTAATAGTTAGATAATGAAAGTGGATCTAAGTCTCTTTAGACCGTGCTTTGTACCATGTATTATTTGTAACAATTGAACGTGCTGGCGATTGTCTGTGGCTCTACAGATGAATAAACTTCTGATACCCGGCGTAGCAGAAGAAAGAACTTAGAAGGTACGCTCCATGAGTCCCAGAATAGGGTGGAAGAAGGAGCAGGAAATTATGGATGTGCTTCGGTTTAGAATTTGTTTCTTGTAATGGAATACGAAAGAAAATTTGGGCTTTCCTAAACAATAGGTAAACTTTTTAAAAGCTACTAGACCCTTTGACCTTTTTGGTCACCTATGATATCCCATTATATCTAATAGCCCAGTGTTGCTTGATTGGTTGGTCCGTCCGTCTCTCTGTCACTTTCTTAAGGATCTAGATAGAAAATTCCCGGGTCTGCATTCTTAATCAGCGAGGCTATCAGAGAAGGCAGTCCGTAGAAACGGTACTGAAAATAACATTAATTCATATAAGAGTTACCATAAATAAAAGGGTATCTTGAGAAATTAACATCATTAATTTTGTCCCGCCATTTTTGGCGGGGTGCATCTTCTAGTAGGTACAATAACTGGAGAAATTAAATTTATTGAGAAATGCAGATGTGACATATATTTTTTGATATGCATTAAGTTTTGGAAAACATCGGAATTTTATAACAGGTGTTATCCTCGGCACGAGCCCTTTTGTTACGTCTGAATACTTTGAGTTGAACGAGCAAATCTTACAAACTTTTGTAGTATTGTTTATGCATCAACGGACCTCGTTCCAACGAACTTGAGAACAATTAGAGTTCAACTTGGTCGATGTGAAAGTGCGATTCTAAATAAATGAGTTAGGTTTTTTCAGGGCAGGTAAGTGCTGCAAGTTTTTAAAACATCGTACGGCACTGCGTGTTAGTCCTGCATTATCGGGCCAATTTCCCCCTGTTTTTAGTCCGGTAATGCGAGCGTCAACTGTGTGTAGATATTTAAGGTGTATACATATTTGAATATATTTAGTGACTATTTTTATATTGGTGCAAATTTCTGAGTAATTTCTTAAATGGGTTTCTGTTCGCTCTTATCTGAACATGCTAAAGAGCCTTTATTAATTACCTTTATTAAGAACCTTTATTAAGGCATTTAAAACCCAACGGGTTTTAAATGCCTTACAACTACTGGTGTGGCGAGAGATGCGAGGAATGTGGGGTTTGAGCTTCCTTTTCTAATGGAAGTACTCCCTGGTTACGTGAAATACCTTGCCTGAGCCGGGATTCGAACCCTGAACGTCTCGACTGCGAGGCCATCACGGTAACCAGTATACCACGGAGCCACGGAGCCCACGAGCTCTGTTTTGCGTAATACATAAACTGCGGGTATAATAGTGAAAAGAAATATTTTTTTACTCGTGAATGTTACGCTGGCTCAACTACCCTGGTCGAAGAAGAAGCATTCTGAGCATATTTTTCAAGCAGATGATAGAATGTTAATCGTTTTGAACTGTTTTGACCTGCAGTAATAAAGTACTGACTGCTGTCGAAAAAGTCATAAATGTTGGAGTTGATATCATGTTCTGAGTTCATTTTTTGCCAAGCCTTCCGCTATGAGATTTAGAAAGACAAAAAAATTAATAGCTGAGTTTAACCGCCTGGTCGTTTCGCACTAATAGAATTTCTTAAACTTTCTATTCGATTCCTTTTGAAATTTCTTGGCTGCAGCGGAGATGTAATGACTGACAATTTTGTAAGCAGCGATAATGCCACTTAATGGCATATCACGGGTATTTAATGCTTGTGTTTTTTGCGATATCTCTCGAGTCAAGAACCTGATAACCTATCTTGATGTTGTATATCACATCCCTAGATAAGTGAAAGTTGCTCTATCATCTTCAATGTCATTTTGAAAAATTGACCGTTAGATTAATTTGACTGCTGGTATTTTGTTAGTTTTCCGCGGTTTGTCTCCGTAGTATTCTTTTGACTCGTACTTTGATGAGTATAAATTTCCGACTTGGACTGAACACTAATTGAACTTTTTAATGTTTGGGTAACATGCTACTACTATTTTTGAGAATGCAAGTAAAAAATCACCCGAATTATTTTCAGGTTATATGATTAAGTTTGCTCCGAGTGCTATTACATTTGAAATATACCCACTTTGAATGTTCATGCATGAATCTATGATTACCTTTCGATTAATTTGCTGATTCTTCTAGTTTAGGAAGTTTACTTTTCTTCGTGGGTAATACATGATTAACATAACTGTCGAACGCTCTGAGAACGTATAATATGTTATTCAGGCTACTACACAAAGTGATAAAATGATTTTAGGTGATGTAAAATGTATCACTTCAAATAATGAATCATATGTTGATGTATTTTTAAAAAATTGGAGAAATGGAATAACAAAAATATCTACGAGAACAACGTTAGGCTGTTCTCAAACTTCAATTTTATGATTTCTTCCCTCATAATATACCTTCTGTAAGCTGATTTTGATTCATACAAACCTTTTAAATCAACCAACTAGTAAATAAATGTTTTTTCATTCAAAAATGTAAAAGTTAGTTCTACGATTAGAAGGTCGACTTCAAATTATGGGCTTTGATGATTTGAATTTAGTGTAGCATAGGAGAATAAAAAAAAAATAAAGTGATGTTCCATTACTTCAAATCCTTAAAAAGCTCTAGGTCATCCGATTTGGTGTTAACAGTGGAATCACGTCAGATTGCATGGCTTACTACATGCTATTAGGTAAATACAATGTAGTGCATAATCAGAGCTGGGCAGCGCTACTTTGAAATGTAGCGGCCG
>VOMN01134058.1:0-12293 GCA_014899125.1 Orchestia grillus | reverse complement strand
CTACAGTGCGTTTCATATTTTCAGTAGCCACTTGCATTCGGGAGTAGGGCAGGTGACTTTGGCTTCATTTTTATGGAAACGACTTCCTTGCCTCGGAAGCCCATCACCGCCGCAATGGAGACAAACCTAAACAGCTCAACTCTGGATGGCAGGAGTCCGCAGCAAGCCTTGTAAAGGAACACGAGTGCATGGCATGCAGTGTGTACCATGGATCCTGTTCGAGGACTCGTGTTTTCATTCCTTCTATCTAATTGTTCAGCAGCAAGTGATGAGCGTGGTGGGTGATTTCTGTGTGCTTATGGTGAACTGGTACAATTATATATGGAGTGAACCATATTTGACAACCGTTGCTTGACGGTGACGTGAAATATTTTTTACAATTTATAAAAGAGATGTCCAAAAGGAGAACGGGTGTCAACAAAGAAAACAGTCACTAAATGACTTCTGAAAATCCTTTCGACAATACTGTCACCGGGTTAACAGCCGAACGGCAGGGAACCCGCAGGCAATGCAGTGAGAAAATGTCAACATCATGCCCCGAGAACCCTTCTAACTAATTTTTTAACATCATACTTCAATTTGAGCTTCGAATTCAGCGAGCGAAAACTGAAACAAACTGTGAATTAACAATTAATGACAGACTGCTTGTCTAAAAATGTTGAGTGAATTTGCCGTAAACTAATTTCATAGGCGGGACATTTTTCCAGCCGTACTTTATGTATTTCATTGACAATTTCAGCAAATTTATTCACCACACTGATTTTCCCTTGATTATCTTTTAACTTATTTCTCCCTTAAAAAAACCTTCCTCCTGCCCTACTTGGCCGAGTCATCACTACTTGAGGCCCCAAGTTGCATGCAAATATCTTTAAAAGAAGATATATGGCGCACTTGCCCACGACATAAAACTCCATGAATAAATTTAGTAGGTATTTTTCCAACAGAACTATGCAGCGTGTAGGTACGTCTAACAACGCCACACAGGGTGTAGATATGTCTAACAGAGCCACGCAGCGTGTAGATATGTCTAACACAGCCACGCAGCGTGTAGATATGTCTAACAGAGCCACGCAGCGTGTAGGTACGTCTAACAGAGCCACGCAGCGTGTAGATATGTCGAACAGCACCATGTAGTGTGTCGCTATTTACGTCTGTATCTGACTAAGGCTTGTGCCTTGTACATAACAGCTATGATAATTTTTGAATTGGTTTTGATTGCAGCAAAGCTTTTTCTTCTAATGATCTGAAGATAGTGGATAATTTTCAGATCCGTCCAAACATTTCGGCTGAAAATTCGGATCACACAACGATTGGGGGCCAGAACGCGGATCTATGGTAGGAAATGACGACCAAAACTGATTTAGGATATATCGCGTCAGGTGTAAATATATTATCTGCTCATTGAAAAATGGTAGAGACACAACGAAATTCTCTGAGTTAAATCTATTCAGTATTAATTTTTGCCACTTTAGCAGAGTGCCTCAGAGTGCTTGGGACAAAATTTTCAAGAGCTTGCATTGGCCCGAGTGACCACTACGTTTTCCCCTGAAAAAAGACTGCCACCTAATCGGCTTCGATGAAAATGCAAGTACTCTTATCTAAGACAAATATTTCATCGCATCAACCAGCAAACATTGGTTGTATTATTTTGAACAAGACGGTATTTTGAATTATAAATGAAACTGTCCTGCACAATTTAAGTGTACCCTTGCTAAGTTTGGATCAGCACCGTCGCCCTAGAGTGAAACCAGGAGTAAAGTACTGAAAAAACTATGGTCCCTACCGTCAGTGTTCGGCTTACTTTATAATGACCCATTAAATAGCTCGCAGCCTCTTTAAAACTTCACGCATCGGTTGAATCCCTCGGCCTTTGTGGTTAAAACTTGATGCGCCATCCCTCGGAGGCCTTGCGCCATCCTGTCCGGAGTGTGGTCCCTCCGCAGCCGCGCGACACGGGCGGGGTCTAGAGAGAGGGCACCTTCCATAACACAGGATGCGACTCTCAAAAGTTTTAATGAATTTGCTCGATTTTAGGGCAAATATTTTACCTGGCTCTGGTTTGCTTATTTCCTAGATTTCTGGGGTTTATTTGTCTGTTATAACGACACGGCTTTTATTGGTAGATGTAAAAATTGCTGAGCAAGTGTAGCAAGGGAGTTGTTGAAATTGAAGGCATTTTGTAAATAAAGTTTATTTGAACTTGATACTCATAAGATCTTCAGATCACTAGAATAAACCATGTTAAAATTATCATCGACATGCAAGGTTTAAATTTGTATCCCTCCAGTACACAAATAATCGCCGTAGAATTCAACACATCCAGTGCTTATGAGTAAAATTTACTTTATATTCAATGCAGAATATTTCCATCGCTTCTTAGACGACTGTTGTTAGCATACTCGTACGAGTACAAATGCTAATCATCTCATCTAGGCGAGTCACAAAAAAGGGCAGAGAAATTTGAAGCCATTTCAGGCACTTTTTGTGTTCTGATTTAGCAAATCATGGGGACGAGTCTTCAAGGAAAAAGCGATTCAGTAATAAAACTCCGTACTATTTTTGAAAGATAGTGCAAGTCTTATCAACTAAGCTTTCATAAAGTAACCCCTTGGATGAACTACTTAACTTCCAGCCGTCGAAAGACGTTTAACTACGACCCAGAATTATGGAAGAGCTGCTAGGTAATATTTACAAATTGTTGGAATTATGCTTCTCTCTTTAAAAGTACGTCGTTTAATTATTCAAGAACTGCAGAACTTGGTGGAAGTGGTGCGAGTTCATCTGAAAATTTAAATTTTCAGCAGTAGGGCAAGAATAAGCTTGGATGTTGAATTATTTAGTCTGTAGTGCTCCAACTCCTGGCCACTTCTTAGCTGCGAGTTATTTAGTTGGTTGTGTTATTTCTTCCGGACACTTTTCAGGTCCGAATTATTTAGTCTATAATTTCGTCTGTTCTGTTTCATCTCCCAGTCACTTCTTAGCTCCGGGTTATTTATTCCGTTGCGTTCCAATTCCCGAGCGCTCCTTAGCTCCGAGTTTATTGAACATCCTTCAGAGTTCCCGGCATGAGAGTCAGAGAGGAAATGGATCAGTGCTCCAGAAAATAAAGCTAACACAGGATGAACATGAAACTACGTACCTTGCAATTTCCTCTTTAATTTTGCATTGTAAAGATTATTTTTCCAATGAATTTCATCTCATTATAAGTTATATTGAAAATAGTAGTGCATTTTTACGAGATGTAGAGTAAATACGCAGTTCAGAGAATTTGAGGAAAAAAATTCTTTTTACCTCTGTTTGTTCGGACAAATTGCTCCTAATATCCTGCGGAGATCGTAAAGCCAGATTACTGATCTAAAAACTGACCTTTTGATCAGCAAATATTTTTATAAATAATTTTTATGCCTATGCAAGCCTGTTGTTCGGCATGAAGGCGTCCCAGCTAAGAAATACGCCCTTGAAGGTGTTTTATGTTAACGAGATCAAGGCTACGTGATGGAAACGTCAGGTTTGCCCGGGCATCTCATTACTCTCGCAATATGAATCTAATGAGAGCCGAGGCTGGCTCTTTCAAAGCAGGAACTCCATCGAGTTTCTTGACAGGTGTCTGCGGAACATCAGCTTGTGGAAACAAATGGAACAATGTAGAGTTAGTAAAGGATCCGCTACTCGGTTCCTGTAGCATAAAGCGAACAGGTGATACTTCACGCCCTGAGCAGGATGCTAGTCGGTTACAGGCTTTATTCGAGCGTCAGCCGGTACCCGTCTTACCTTTGAGCGGGGTGGGAATCTCGCGCCGGGTAACTCCAACTCGCGGCCACTCAGACCGCAGTCGAGCATCTTACGTACCAGGCTGTCCAGGCACCGTACGAGGACTATGCAGAAGTGATAAATGATAACGAGCAACTAGTGCGTTCATCAATTCTTCTTCGCACTAGAGGTGCACGCATTGGAATTTAAAATACGTTATATAAGCGTTAGAATGCTAGAATGCTGAGCTAAATGAAACTTTATAGTGTAACTTTATCGTCGAACTAATTGTGTCATTTGTTAATTACTCTTTGTGCTGTAGAAATTGAAGGAAATATCTGAAAGTCTATTTCTATTTGGTCTGAAGATCAACTAGAGTTCCTAATTCATCATCCAATGTATAAAAATCTGAACTGTATTCAAATTTTTCGGAGATAGCGAAAAGTGACAGGTCTATGGTGCAAGTGTCTCATTGGAGCAGTTGTTACTGGCTCTATTCTCGAGTGAGGAGACCAGAGTTCGACTCCTAGCTGCACAGGCAGATTTTCATGTTTCCAATGGAAAAAGAAACTCTAGGCCCACATTTCCTTCAACCCCCCTTCCCACCAGCCCTTCCAACGTGTCAGTAGTTATTTTACAGAAACAAAATGTTGTACTGTACGTCAACTCTGCAGGAGCACTCATGTCGTTCGAAAGTGCATCACCGAACATGAAGGATCACAGAATATCGTGGAATGGCCCCTCAATCTCCAGACCTAGACCCTGCCGAAATCTTTCAGATGAACTTGGTAGAAAACCGCGCTCCTCATTGACTCTTCTATCAATATATATAAACGGCTGTAGCAGCTGGAGACATTAAAAAATAGGCAGTGTAAAATTTTATTTCTTTAATGCTCACAAGGGTTGTATGGGAAATTTTCTCAAAAGTAGGTTAAATTTGTGACTTTTTCCTGATCACCCGGTATACTTCACCCATTTTACCCGAATTGGAAAAGTTCCGTATTGTTACTGATACAAAACGAGGGGGAGCTGAAATATACCTGCATATTCTAATGACAGAGAGATCCTATAGCTGGTTAAATTAATTCAGTGTACGGAAATTTCACCCATGGATTGATTTATTAAGCGCATGCATCGGATGTGATTCGTTAAACTTAAGCTGCCAACTCAAATTTTTCCCACAGCTTTTTATTACGCTCTAACAAGTTGAGCAACATTGGACCGTCTCACGGATTCTTGCTATTTTCCCCTCAAGATAATGAGCTGTAAAAACAAAAAAATATTTCTCCCCTCTGCGCTCAATACGCACACATGAAATCTTGGATACACACCTCTGATTTTCAGGAGAAGTCACATGCGAACTACGTAATACTTTTCTTTCAATTCACATTTTTTCATTTTCTATTTATGCTCGGTCAGTTTTTTAGATGAGCTTTGATGGGTGTGGTATTTTCTAAAAGCGTCTAAAGCGCAATATGTATCCTCTTCTGGTATCGAGAACCCTTGAGTACTTATTGATGATTCCAAGTCAAGGTAATTTGATGCCACTCTTTGCTGAAGTTACTCTGTCTGTAATCATTTCAGGTAGTGGAGGACGAAAGTTTAGCCATATTTAATGAAAATGCCAAAATGCAGGACAAGTTCTTTGAAGAAAATTTTATCATAATGAAGAACTTTTCGCACGAACTCCACTTTGCTCTTAATTGCGAGATGTGATAGGAATTTATCACCTGAAGCTTCCAGAGATCACAATTAAACCTCCATCGTCAAAGCCAGTAATTTTGTCCTGACGAGGGCACTGGTTCTTCTATTTTTTCAAGGCGAATGTTCGAGGCTCTCAGAGCGCCGCGTTGATCAGCTTACACAGGCTGCGTCGTCAACACTTGAAGTTTTATCGTAGTCTTGCGTGAAAGGCACACGTATATTCCGAATGCCAGAAACTAAAGCTTTGGACTCAAATCGAATAGTGCGTTGTATGCATATACGAGTGCGATGTGCATCTATGAGGACAACCTAGTTGTTCAAATACTGATAATTTATATGGTTAAATTGTTCCGTACGTTGCTTTCGGGGTTAAAAATTTGTCTGAGGGGCTTCGAAAATAACTTCCATGCGTAACGAATACTGTTAGAATTTTACCCCAATGGGACTTCGATTTTATTATCAATATTTAAAAAAAAAATTTTATGGGAACCAAAATATTGTCCTTCAATGAGGTCTACGTATCGAAGTCCATGCAGATCTCGTTTGGCAAAAAAGGCGATAATTTACTACAAAAATGAAGTGAATAACACGGAAACTTACGCACCAGGGAACTAAAAATGGCCGTTTAAATTTTCTCTCTTCTGAGACATTTAAACATTTGAAGGCTGCATTCCTTCCGATGTAAAATTATGCAGGTGAAGCATAACAACTTACGTAATGCTTATTTAAATCTTTTTGTCTCATGCTAGACGTATGCACTTAGGTGGTAAGAGAGGTCTCTGGTTCGATCTCGAACAAGAATCTTGCCTTGGAAACGAAAAATTGATTCAAAAAGTAGCATAAAATAGTACATTAGTGTCACCCGGACCAGAGTTTGTAAACTTCTTTCGAATAATTCCAAGAAATATACTTTATTGTTATTATACATCTGGAAGCCCTAACATCAAAAGTAACTTAAATGTTAGATGCATTTTCCGTAGATTTTAAAACGATCTCTTGTATTCTCATATTATTTGTTGTTAATATAACAACGCAAGATTTACTATGACTTCTAACTCAGGCAGAAACTCTAAATTATATACTCACATGTTCAGAAAAGCTGTAAATTAAGTAGCGACGCTAATTCTTACTGCTAACCTGTTTACATATTTATTCCAGGCTTGGGGTCCAAAATTGTTCATCCAATTTTGCGGGGTAGTCCACGATTCAGGACTCAATGTAGACAGAGCGCAAAGTGTCTTGACCTGGCAATAATTTGTTTCTTAGGTTCAAGAATCTACTACCTGGGGTAAAAATTGCACTCATCGAGGGAAATATAACTGAATATCACCTCTAGACAGAATAACTTTTTCCCTATATGTCCTTTTGTCGTTTCCGTTGCTTATTGCTTATCAGAATATTTTCCTTTTTTTTTCCATGCATTCGTAGCTCCAAATAAATTGAATACATTTTTTTAACACTTGCTAAATTGATCGAAAAGCCAGCGTCAGCACCACATTCGCATGTCAGAACGGTCCCGTGCCACAGAATCCAATGAATAACATTACGAATTTGAGTTTGTTTCTCCATTTTTCTGACCTTGTCTTGTGACCTTTCTCTAAAATACATACTAGAAAAAAATCGGTATTTTTCTGATGAACATTTTCCAGTGGGCATAATTATACAGCATGTTGAAAAAAAAGGATGTTTATTCCTTCATTAATTATCTTTTTAATTGTTTTATTTGTATTTAACGAATATTGCGAATAACACCGAAGATATTTAGTTAGCTTACTTAATTTACCTATAGTTATTTATACACTGTTTAATGTACCTTAATGATAAATGTTATG
Organism: Orchestia grillus; assembly: GCA_014899125.1. Taxonomy (NCBI): domain Eukaryota; kingdom Metazoa; phylum Arthropoda; class Malacostraca; order Amphipoda; family Talitridae; genus Orchestia; species Orchestia grillus. The sequence goes on along the minus strand of VOMN01134058.1, from coordinate 5,007 downwards.
ATGAAAACACTTTTTTATAACTTGTGCGTACAGTACACATACGTACATGTATGCGAAACGAACAAATATGTGTAAAAATCATGTATGTACTTTACAATCCTAAGTAGTGTCCAGAGACACTAACAAATTACTAGGAGTCAAACGATTCCGAACAATGTCTTTTAATTCAAACGCACCAAATGATACGTACAGGCATGCAGGACGTCGGTCCCCTCTCGAATGTTACTTACATAGAGGCAAGACGTCAGTGCCCTCCCAAATATTACTTTCAGAAATAGAAGACGTCACCCAAGGCGGACTGCAAGAAAGCAGGTGCACAAGGTGTGCTTCTGACGCTCTGGTCCATCTGCTTGAAGCGACAGACCGCACCTGCACTCGATCGTGTGTTGCAAGTGTGAACGTCCACTTCACCGGGGTCCTAGCGTCAGCCCCATTCAGAGCTTTGTTTCTTTTAAGCAGCGAGCTGTAAAAACTGCTACGTTTCATTTAATGCTTTGAATGGTTCCACGAGAATATTTTTAACCCTAAGAGTCTAGGATACATAAATGCCTTTCCAAGTTTTTTCACATCTTGGCAGGCTTAACGAACCAAATGAAAACTCAGCTGAGATTGACGTGTCCGTGTAGGATCCAAGTTGGAGCAGCCCCATAGGGTTAACGTGAAATTAAGCAGCACTAAGAAAAAAATACTTCAACATAATTTTTTGGAATGCGAAAAATATCATCCCAGCTCATGGTAGTACCGGTGTTTATGTGTACATAATTTACCTATTTTGAACAACAAATGTGCGCCAAATAGGTAAACTGATTAATGCTCAATTGGCTACGATTTACTTATCAACGGTGAGTTTTTTTATTAAGCTTACTTCTTTTAAAGATGGATTGAGACCAATTGCTCACAGCCTAATTTTTGACAAAAATTAAATCTCAGATTCGGCCAGGAACGTTTCTTTTACTCGCGTTTCACACAAATATAAATTTCATTCAACGAAAATATTTCTTAGCAGTACAACAGGATGGAGCTGTGTTAAGTGTAGATTCAATAATTTTGTGATCTAATTTGGTAGTTTTTACTCGTCGATGAAGCAAAATTTCACGATCAGAATAGAGATAAATTTAACAAATAACAAAATATAGTAAGTTTTGAAGAGGAGTATAGACTATATCCTAACTTCAAATGCCTTTAGAATCTAGTACAGGATTAGGATTTAGCAACAAACCAGATTTCAAAACAATGAGCGCGTGACACTCTTCAGCTAATCTGTGGAGTCAAGCATTGAGAGCACAAAGTGTCGTCCGTAGTAAAAGCACTCAAGTGAATTCTTTCGCTATAGAGAATTTCAGGGGGCATAACGCAACCACATGTAACAGGAAAGCAATGCTGTTGAGGCATTAAACGTAAGTAAATGAGGATTCAATCTTTCCATATAAATTAAGAGTGGCAATGATATGAAGTGTATCAGTGACGGTGATGCCTAGGCACCCTGTAATTCCTATAAGTCTGCATCACATCACACTTCCCAGGAGTTTTCTGACGACGATTATGGCAAATTCCTTCACCCGAAGTTGCCTAACTCAATTATTCAAAAAATAGGAAATTTTCTTTGCTTTCTTTTCCTTCACTCGAAACTGTGATAGTCGTCCTCGAACAAAATTAGCAAAAAGTTTCATTTGAACCTTTTACCACCTATGTAGTTCATAGCCACAACACTTACTTCGAAAAATAGCTTAAGTTAGCTTTTGCTAGTAAGCTTCCAAGTCGTGACATATATGTCTCTGAACACATGTGGGATAAAAGTATTTACTCCTCCAGAGCGATGATGTGTGTCTCTGCCTGTTGACGCACTCGTGTTGTGTGATTCACTAAGAGCCGCTGAAGAGCGTTTCAGGAACGTTCTTTAAGGCCATGTGACTGAAAGACAAAATGTTTAGTCATGCAAATGTTGTGGGGACGCTGATGGACAGTGAGCAGGGCCGGCAACTTCACAGCAGCAATAAAAGTTCCAAGGCAAGAGTTTTGTCAGCATTGCGGGGACATGCGAGGCTGGTTATTGCGTCCAGTGCTCGACCTCTGCTAGGGAGGACTTGTCGCTGGGGTGAAGCGCGGCCGCTTTTCAGACGGGAAATATTCTATAGAGTTGACATTTTTTGTTGTGGTCAGGTACGCTTGCGTTTTCAAAGTTTACCCTATCATCGAGTTTTCAGTTTATAAGATGAGGGATCATTCTTTCGAGGTAAGGTTAATTATTGAGTAATGTTTGATGCTAAACTATGATATGAACAACGCAGCCCAAAATACTGCGTCCCTTTGCTTTTGACTAAAACACTGTACGGTCGGAAACAAAAACTTTCTATGCAATTCATCGATATTGTTTTCTGAATCAGCTATAAGCGTCTTCTAATCTTGATTAATTAAACACTGGGAAAATAGAAAAATCGATTTTCGGTTTGCTTTAGAGACAAACAATGTCCTTACTCTACTGCCTCCTCATTGAAAGACGTCAATGGTCTCCTAAAGGAGAACTTATTTCTTTTGATCGGTTTTAGAGTTGAAATGAGAGCAGTATAGACACCGAAACAAAACCATAAACTCGATGTCGCTCACTGTGGTAGTAGCTCGTACAGCAGGATCTTGACGGACAAATCATAGAATTGAAACTAATACACCTTAGCTACAACGGTCACCTAAACGATTTTGTAGCGTTACCTAAGCGATTTATTGTAACCTGAGGTCGCCTAAGACGTTTTAAATTGCAACTAATACATCATAGCTACAAGAGTCACCAACACGATTTTGCGCTGTATATCTTAACAATCTATTATAACCAAAAATAACCTAAGCCATTTGAGTTTTAGCTAGTGCACCATAGTTACAAAAGCCACCAACATAGTCTTGTACAGTAATCTTAACGATTTATTCTACCCAAAAGTCACCTAAGTCATTTGTAATGTAACTTATACATCGTAGACCCAACAATCGCCTGAACGATTTCGTATCACAATTTAAACGGTTTTTTTGCGACCTGAAGTCGCCTAAAAGATTTCGAATTTGTTGCTAGTGCACCATAACAACAGTCACATAAACGGATTTTGGTCAAATTCTCCGACACATTATATAATATTTTAGAAGTATTAGTCCGTATTCCCTAAATGCGCGTTTTAATTGGACGGTCAATTATGTTACGATGTAACTGACCAGTTATGAGACACGGCATAAATTATGTCGCTCCATAAATGGTGGTAAACATGAATTTGATAACGGGATACCATTTAGGTCTCTATTTAGTTTTGTTTCAGAAGAATACTTTTGTTTTCCATGATAAGTGTGTTCCTAAAAAACTATACATCAATTGTAGAGGCGTATTTACTAAATCTAATAAATAAAAAATAAAGAAATATAATATTGCTAGACAACCTTCGATCCCGTGGATTGCCTGGTACTGTTTTCTCTTCGAACGCAATGAGTTCTTCATGGAAAGCTTTGGTGCTAGGTAGTCCGTGCTAGTGGAATAACAAGTGGCAGCAAAATTATAAGCTTGAATCTTTGTGCTAAACAATCCGGCTAGTGAAATATCAAGTGACTGAAAATTTTTAAACGTTAATCTCTGAGCCAGACAACCTGTGACTGTAAAATATCAAGTGACAGCAAAATATTAAACGTAAATCTTTGAGCCAGACAACCTGCTATAGTGAAATATCAAGTTACAGCAAAATATTAAGCGTAAATCATTGAGCCGGATACGTGCGACTGTGAAATGTCAAGTGGCGGCAAAATATCAGCGTAAATCAATGGGCTCGATAATCAATGATAGTGAAATATCGAGCAAGTTATCTCACGGTCAAATATCAACCATAAATCTTTATTCTAGACTATCTGTGATATGATATTTAAAGCGCTACGCAGGCACCCGCATGAGCTTTCCTGATCCACATCACTTTAATTTTTCACATTACTCGTATAATGTGCATACATGTGTTCCCTAATGAGACAAAGACAGAGGTTTCATATGCATTTTGCATCGTAAGCGCCAAACAAAAGTGCCCACTCAGTGCCTCGATAGCCGATAGCCATCTTATTTCTTGGGGTACGCATCCAATTCTCTTGCAATCCACCTAACGAGTTGCTTTTGTGTCATGTTCTACGGCGTTCTCTAGTGGCATTGCTTGAATGATAGACGAGTCTTTTAACATTCTTCATGGAATGCTATAAATCAGGTGAGAATGAGAACTGAATTATTTTACTCCTGGTAATATGAAATTTCTCCAAGGTTGGGTGAAAATATATATTTTTTTGTAAATATATTGGCAATAAATGTAATCTATCGTGATGACCGAATTGAATGGAAAATTCAGAAAATATTCATTCTGCAGCTAACCCAAAATTCTCTTTAGAGTTATTTCAAAGTCTGGGGTATTCAATGACCGTGGGGCCCCAACGAGTCGAGTGCCGTCTCAACGCGTGTGAATGCAGTCGCCAGCGAGAGCGATCAGCGACTGGAGGAAATCCAACCTCGAATTTAAATTTCTTGTTGGGAAGAAGAAGGATTAGAAGGGTTAGAGCTCTGGCAAAACGAGCATTTCCGTCGCTTCTGTTGAAAGCAGCAGCGGCTCCGTCGAAGCAAAAGCGTCGAGGTGTGATCGTAACGACTGCAAGGATTTAGCTGCTATCATCAATTGTGTTTGAGGAGTCGTTTATTGATGGCTGAAGCGAAGGTATAAGAAATTTCCTCTTGAAATTCCTTTATAAATGTTCCATATAAACAACAGGGGCCATTATAAAGTGTTCCCATTCGTTTATAACTCCACACCGTCGTAAGAACTTGGTGGTATTTATTGAATTCATAGCTCAAACCCTAGCTTGAGTGTCATCTGACGATGCGTATTGTCCCTAATTTAAAAAATTTTTGGATTCCATATGAAAAATTGCTGTTTCTTGAATTTGACTTACAAACTATTTTGAAAATGATAAACAAAATACGGGTAGCTTTGTTTTACTCTAAAATATTTA
>VOMN01134053.1:0-17516 GCA_014899125.1 Orchestia grillus | reverse complement strand
CACTGCAGATAGGCCGCCCCCAACCTAGCCCACTGCAGACAGGTACATCAAAGGGAGAAGATGCTGCAGGCCAGCGCAAGGGAAGCCCAGAAGCTCCGGCGCCCACTCTTCGATGGGATTTGAAATGACTTTCGATACAAGACACGATTGAATTTACCTGATAGGCTCGAGAGGAGAATCAATCACAATGGTCATCTCAAATTTCGGACTTACGGAGCTGAAACTTATTCTTGAGAGATTTCAAAACTTTGCAATCAGTTTAATTATGAACAATATGGATGCTGTACGGTAGCTGGGCCTATGAATTGGGGATCAATGAGCATGATCTTAAATTAAAGCGTCAACAAAAAAGATAATACTTCAAATCCCTCTGGGAGCAGAAAATGCAGCAAGAAAATTCAAGCATCTCCTTCAAAGGGCGTACAGATGAATTTACCAATATGCGTACTTTCCAATGATTAATCCATCCTATGCACGAAGCGAAATAACTTCGTTTATGTCTCTTGCAAGGCAGTTTTTGCAATTTACCTGCAAGTTGTCGTAAAGGGAAAACCCGCCAGCAAACTGCCACGTACATGAACTCATTCCTTCTAATAGAACAAACACTAGAATATTTCCCAACATATGGGAAAAATGAATAGACTTTCACATATTACACTTCTGACATGGGACTCCGTGGCGCTGTGATTCCGCGCGCTGTTGTTCACAGAGTAGACCCAGGTTCAACTCCCAACTGCGCAGGCGGATTCCGTAGCACCACGAAGTGTTTTCCTTGAGAAAAGAAGCTTAGGCAGCACATTCCTCACACGTCAGTTATTGAACGGCATTTAAAACCCAATGTTAAACTGCATTTCAACTCTATTAGACTAAATAAAGTTTCATTTAAAGTTTTTTTCATACGTTAATCTTCAATATCTGAACTTTTTTTAGCACATAATCAAAACTCAGCAGTTTCCTCGCGTTAGGCGAGAAATAGAATTTCATTTCCTTGCGACCATGTCACTTCCATCACAAGAATGCTTCGTATTGCAAATTCCCGGGGCTTGTGATTTAGCCCCTCTGAGCCACGGGGCGTGAACGATGACGCAGGAATTCTAAAGGTGTTCGACGCAGCACGACGCGGTCGCTTCGTGCCCCGCTCAGGTCTCATTAGAGCCCGCGTCGAGGAGAGCAACATTCAGAGGGCGTGAAGTCAAATTTGAGCGAGCCAAACACCTCACGGCGAGTGAATTTGCACAGCAAAAATACGGAATTTCCAGTACAGCAACGAGTCGATGAAGGCTGGCCAACAAGCGGACATGTGACTGGGCGTGTGGGCACGATTTAACAAGGATGCCATGGAAGTCTTGCAACTTATCCGGGCCCTGAAGTAGCTGTGCTGTAATTTAATACGCTAATCCATATAGTGTTAAGAATCTATGTCTGTTACTTTCAATCGATATGACGCTTGTGGCAATGAGTTGTTTGAATGTGGAACTCAAGGGGAGAAAGGAATCATGAGGGGAAGGAGCTCTGAGAGAGAGGAAGGAGCTGGGGGTGTGGTACCGCACCTCTACAGACGTACGACGAATATTCAAGGCAGAACTTAAAGGTGTACCGGGACAGTACAACAAGGTGAGAAATGACGAATAAAGTGAAAACTGAGCTCAAAAATATGAAAAATTATCAAATCTCACGTAGTTATTTCTAGGTATATATTCCATTCTTTCAATCTATAAACCCATTTGAATAAATAATGCGCGAAAAGCATGACGAATCTTAAATTCAAGTCCAGCGGTTAATGTGAGAGCTTGCCCAACCGCTGAAGTTTCAGACAGCAGCAAAAAAGAAGCACTGAAATATTCAGGGGAGTCAATATCCCCTGGGGACCTAACAAGGCCCGCAGGCCTAACGGAAGAGGCGGCACAGCGGCCGCATGCGTACACAGCCTCGTAAGAACCTCCTTCAATGGCAACTGTACGTCGAGTTGAGTGCTGTACCTCAAGAGGACAGACATTCGAGGCATCACAGATATACTCACGAGCAAAAATGATTAAAATGAGAGGTCCTGTCCAATGACACTTCTGGATCAAACGGAGGCGTGACAAATTTTCAATTTCCAGTTTGCTCTTTCACTGCAGAGAAATGGTTGAACTACTGTGGTGCAGGGGGTGACCGATGCACAACAGCTTGCCTTTACATGTCGGCAATGAGAGCCCAGGTTGCCTCTCTCACGGTTCACTATAATAAGGAACGTCCAGGATCCATCATGTAATTAATATTATTATTACTAGTTACTGGACCCGTTAAAAATGACGGGATTTACTGTATTTACCAGCAGGGCCCGCGAAAATTTCACAGAAATTTAGATAAACAAAGTGTAGATAAACCAGCCCATGAGACGTGGTCCTCTCAAGTGTTGGACAGAGCATCACTGGGCCTAGGCGAAGTCATCACAGGGCCTAGGTGAAGTCATCACAGGGCCTAGGCGAAGTCATCACAGGGCCTAGGCGAAGTCATCACAGGGTCTAGGCGAAGTCATCATTGGGCCCAGGTAAAAGCTACCGTGATTGAAATTTTTTGAGACATTTAAATTATTTGTAAGAACAATAAAGCACTAAAGAAGGAATTAGGTCACTAATGACAGCCTCACAAGACTGACTATAATTGGATTCTTCGTTTAAATCTATTCTGGGCTCATTTGCAGTTGGAAGTGTAGCAGAATTTTGTAGCAATGCATTTTTCTACGCGACAGCATAAATTTGCACCATTTAATTCGAACATTTTCAGGCATTACCACAAGTTAGCATTGCACTGACGAGTGCACGGACTCTGACGGTCGATAATGCGAACAAACCCGCTTCACAGTAGCGCCCGACGCAAGAACAATTGTTTACTTTAAAACTTGCGACAGTCACGCACAGCAATTGTAGTAACGCAGGCCGTTTCAGAATTTACGAGACACTCCAAGCCCTCGACCAACAGTAATATTGCTAAAGAAATCGCGAGTTGTGCAAAAGGAAATCGCTGCGGTGAAAAACCGCTACATTACCGTCCGTAATGTGACCCAGGGCGAACAGTACCTCCTAAAACTTGTCTTAGCAAAAACTTGTCATCTTGACCCTCGTAAAGTCCAGTATCACGGAGCACCAGCCGTTCTTCTCACATAAATGTTAATAGGATATTGGATTATTTTTCAGCGCGCTCAGGGTTTGCCATGGATCAGTGGTAAACTACCTCACTGGTCGGAATTACGGTAATATCCATTGAGGGCGCGTTGGTACGCCTGAAAGCGGCCTAAGCCTCCTAATCGGCCGTATTGTCCGCACAGGAAGCGAGCAGGAAGGTGTGTGATAATTTGGGCTGCATTATCGTAATGTTTCCTTGGCTCAATCGTTATTGTGCGTTAGAAAATGAATTTAGCATGGCGATTATTAAAATAATGAGGACGCCTTACTGATTTGACCATTACTGATAACACGTCCCGATAGGAAAACGTATTCCGCCGCAGCGGTGCCGTAATACAAGGCGCTGATACAGTCGCAACAATTGTAACGATAATTCAAATTGAGAGAAAGATCTTACAAACCTATAATATGAGAGCTCATCAATGAAAACTCAATGTATCACTATAATTTAAGATCTACGGTAAGTACGGAAAAGACAAGTTCACAATTGGGGCCAACTACCGCGTTCCCGAACTGAAAGAGTTGCTGGAGTTTGCTACAAGTGCCACAAGAAATGAAAATCTGCATGAAGTAGGAGTGGGATGACCATTTCCCACGATGTATCGAGGCCGCTAGCAAATGGTGCGAGGATCAGCTCATATCGAAATATATCCAGATTTTCCCACGCTTCATGAACCCTAAATATTGATGCGCAAAATTTCATTTTCGAGCGTCTCTATTTCTTACACAGCCCGCAGATTTTTTAAGCGCGGCAATGTCATCAGTGCTGGGAGGGGAAGCCCGGAAGAAATATCGGGAACCCCCGTCAATTCAATTGAGGTTTTTCTGCAGCCTTCACAAGGCAGCAACTCGGTAGATATTTTACCTCGCAGAACATTCTCGGTAATGGAAAGTGATAAAAAAAATCGCATTTTCCAGTAAAGAAAAAAGCTACTTGTCGCGCATTCCGCTCAAATTCCAAAACTTCAACACTCTGGAAGATGAAATACTGACTAAGTTCATAGCTTCACGACTTGATTTATTAATCAATCAACATAAAAATCAACACAAACGCCCATGAAAATGTATTTCAGCGCCAAAATATTTCAGTGCCAAAAATGAACTGAGCACACTGTACGGTCTGCTAAAGGATCGCTTCACTGGGAAATGGCTTGGTCGACATGCTTATAAAATTCTAAGTTTCTTGACAGAATCCAAAAAGCTTTTCCCGAAACCCTGTGTTCGTACGTGTCCTGGAATAACCAACCTCGGATGTGGTACGAGAAGTTAACACCTTCCTTAACCCATTTATTACGAGCGAAAAATTGTGTTCGCGAATGTTTTGAGATTGGTCCGTCTAAACTCATACACTCACCCCCACGGGCGCGTTGCTACTGAACTACTGCATCAGGCATACAGACAGCACCCGTAGTGAACAAATTCCGTACTATTTTTACGTACAAAATGTTTTACACTGGCGACGTGCCTTTATACGTGCCCATTGTTTGCGATACCGTTTGGCGTCACTGGACTCTAATCCATGAATTTCTTGAATATATTGAAAATGTTTGGGCCTTTATGCCCTGGCCACACTGGGGTGCCGCCGCTTTGTGTGCATGGCGTGCCTTCGCATATCCGCGAGCTGTTGAATGAGACCGTTTCCCTCCGCCGTCTGATGATAGTGAGGCAAGAGAGGCCTATCAGGGATAGTTTGTAAAAAGTTATCCAGCTTCTTCTTGAAGACATCCAGGGAACCATCGCATTCTCTCAGATCAACAGCACGGGAACCCAGATCGCATTTGCATTTGCGCGCGTCAGTCTGGCTATTGAATTGACGAATATTAGCATCTATCACTGGAAAATCTCCTATGGTGCTGTACTGTGACCAACAGCAAGTCGTGCGACTACGTTGCACTGTACGGCGATGCCTTCTCATACTGACAGACCTCGGCATCGAGTGCTGCCTGAACACTCGTCCCAGAGCGAAGGAACAGGAAATTCTCTTCATTTCTGAGAACGCCACTCTGATGGCAAATCCTTTTCCAAATAGATAGAAAATATACAAATATTATGCACCAATTACAAGCTTCAGACCCGATATTAGAACCGGTTGAGTTCTACGCGTATCGAGACTCACTCAGGCGAGTTACGCCTAGTATTAAGGGCAAATAACGGATCATGGATTCTACCTTAAAGCAGAATACAACATGGTGCGACGTATAATACGGTATGTAAATCATCGATAAATCCCTAGGAGTAAGTAGGGATAATTCATAGGAGGTCTTAGAGAAGCAATGCTAAGCACAAAACACACTGCAGACCAGCGACACGTGTTTGAGCATTCGTTGTTGTGGCCGACCGAAGTTGTTCCCTCGATCGGTCTGCTTTAACACCACAGTTCCCTGCAGCCGTGATTGCAGAAATATGCAAAGCTCGATTTTGAACGGCGCGTAAAACAGAACTGCTAATGAAGCTTCTATTCAGTCCGCTTCGGCAAAAATGAAGCGTATCACAACACGCAGTGGGAGCACGCATGAAAGTAGACCAATTGTTTCAGGTACGAAATCAAAATTGACTTATACTACACTGCATCCATGATCACAATTTACTGTGCATTGTAATTTACAGCTGAGGCGAGGAATCATGTAGTCTCTATGAGCACTCTTTTGAAGCCCATATTAAATACATTCGTGTGGCTCTTATTGAGTGCTCTTTCGAAGCTCTCTTCAATACTCTACTGTAGCTTTAACCGAGTACCCTTCCAAAACTTTTGTACAGTCGTCCTCTGAATCTGTCATTGAGTACCCGTCCAAAGCTCTTATAGAGTTCCCGTGTGAGAATATAGCTGAGTACCCGTCCAAAGCTTTTATAGAGTTCCCGTGTGAGAATATAGCTGAGTACCCGTCCAAAGCTCCTATCGAGCACCATCGCAAAACTCTTACTGAGTACCATTTTCATACTCTTATTAATCGTTTTTGTGAAAGTCTTGCTGGATACCGTTCTCAAGCATTTATTGAATGCTACTCTGGACCACTTATTGAACACAATTGTGAAGCCATCATTGAGTGGCCTTTACATGCTCTGAAGTCTGAAGAGGCATAACTGAGAGCAGCAACGAACACGGCAGTGCGACCACAACAAAGCCGTGCTCATGTCAACAGATCACTGATGGAAAATTAGATACACACACAAAAGCATGAATTTCCTCACACTATTTTAACGGATCATGAAGTGATAGGGAATGTAGCGCATCACAATGAAGGGTCATGACAACTGAATTTTTGGTGAATATTCAATTATGCGAACAATAAACCCATCTTCCTGCACCCACTAATAGTAGCGCGATTCATCAGATCCGAGACTCAGAACTGACTTGCACGATACATTTTGGCTCGCGGTGTTCACCATTGGAACATCGTGAACAATGATGTAACAAAAAATTTAGATGTATAACTCCTCATTTGACAATGTGGTTCCTCGTTGTACGAGAGCACAATTAAAACTTAAGCGAGAAGTAAATCAAGTAATTTAATGCAATCGAAAGCGTTGATGACCTCCCACAGAGACACCGTCTAGAAATACAGAATTTCTAAACTGGTTTATTGCGTATTTACCGTCCATGGTTTAGTGAGAAGAGCTAAGGCGAGACAGGTGCAGCGTCGAGCGAATTCCCCACAGTAAATCTACTTTTTAAAATTTACAAGAACAGCATAATGTTTAACAAAATCAGTCCCTGCCTTTGTTCATCCATGCAGCTACTGGAGTAACAGTCCTTCAAGAGCTACGTGTGCGTGCTGCTAAAGAGTTTTACAACCTCAGGCTTCAAAATGACCTGTTTGCCCCGCACAATTTTCACTAGAAAACACCACTCCCTCGCCATCCTGCTGCAGCTCAAGCCGCCCTCGCTGAGAGGCTTTTAGGGCCGCCGTATTTTACCTCATCCGCCGGGCCGCGCTGAGTAGCCCGCCGCTCATCAATAGAAATTAGAGTGAGCCAAGTCCTCGTGGGAGTACCGAGCAGCCCGGCCCATGAGCGTGTTTGTGCAGGACGTGTTTGCAGGTCTTGAGGTGGACTTGGCGTTTCTAGGTATTTTTTCCCCCACCAGGCACTTTTGGGCTATTTGTTGACTTCGTGTCTTCCAAATACGGCAACATTAGGAGCGTTCTTTGCGTCTTTCCCCTCCCCCTTCTCCCAGTATCCCCCTTTGTGCCCTTAGAGGTCATACATGCATGTGCTCTTTCATAAATTTACATGAACCCCAACAATTACAGAGATGTTCTAAGCATGGTTAGATAGATTACGACCCATTTGGAAGCTTAATATTTCTGACATTTTACGGTGTCTGTCCATGGAATTTCCTTCGTAAGATAACTTCAGAATAATTATTGTAGGCAAATACATTTTCAAATGTTAGTAAAAATTCAGGCATAAAAGATTAGGTTACGTCAGCGACAGTTCGCATCACAGGCTTCACACCGCCAAGTTGAAGCGATTATTGAGAGCAATTCGAGCAGCTCTACCTGCAATTTGTTGCTTAAATCTTCCCCTGCTGCGCCGTCCGTAAGGTTTCATGCAAGCCCTTTATCTATGGATGTGAATCGTCCTTATTTGATCGTTACCAGTCACCTTAAACAAACAATGCAGCCTCATACACGTATAGAAAACCACAATCAATCGATACAAAACAAGTAGTAGAACGTAGGTCACTATGAGAAGTTCTGAGTTTAATTATGCCTCAAAGTCGAGAAGTTCAAGAGCACACGCGAAGTTATTACAATTCAGCTCCATCAATTACCAGGCAGTTCGGGTCGAGATTGAAACCCCTGGATGAGAGGTACGCGCTCGGCCTAAGGCTCGGCAGCGGCGGCTAGTGCAGATCTGAGGTACAGGACGGCATGAGGAGGCCACCATTGTTTGAAAACAAAGGAACTTTATCGCCAGTGCAGTGCCGGCTGCTGAGATAACAACCTGCGAGAGGCACGGCAAAAATGCCGGCTGTGGCACCGCACCAATAAACCTCTCAAAAGTTGAGTAAGAAGAGGGCAGCAGCTCGTGATACATTGCTTCTTGTCCACCGTCGTACTAGGGATTAATCGGAACTTACACCACGAGTCGTACAGCTACTCAAACTTTCAAACAGGGCGCCGAGAGCATAATGTACTCGAGGATATATCTCATTAATACAATGCACTGCCAACAGGCAAATGATTAAACTTTAAAACACCGCGACATAAGTTACGAAAAAGATGACATCCTTATACGGCATTGGTGTAGTCGCTCAACTGACTCTCTCAAACACTTCTCTCAATACATTCTTCATGTGTAGTAACAGCATATAGTTCATCCAAATTAGGACTACTTAGAAAACGATAGCTTTGATAAAAAGTAAATATTTTTATTTTTTAACTGAGACGAGTATGCATAGTTAGACACTGGTAGTTCAAATACACATGAGCAAAACCTTTCACAAATTTTTGAAAACACATAAAAAATTATCGATACGCCGCGCAAAAACGTTACTCCTACACAAGCAAGTAAGCAATAACAGGGTCCTGTTAAATAATGATCACACCTGACCCATGAGGAGGGGAGACACACCACAAGCTCTCAGCTCACATGTCCGCTGGGAGGCATCCACCACAATTGCAGGAGCATTCTTCATTGTTTGATTTTCTTACCACGAGAATCTAGTTTACCATTCCGTGCCATCAGATTGAAATGAAAGTTGAAGCACAAAATTGCCACATTTGCAGTGACTTCGAATTGAAATGAAGCAATACGATGGAAATTACACTTCAAATTACAATGAAATGCATGTATTTCCTACTTCGCAGCCCAAAGCGTTGGTGGAAATTCCGACAGAGAGATCGCAGAGCGTCTGCTCTCGCATTAAAATAAGACATGATAATTAGTACGTAAAACACAAACACAACGTCAGCTAAACACATTAAACCCAAATTTCATGCTGCACAATCTTTCCAAGGGGAGATTGATCTCCAGTACACATAATGCCGAGTGAAGTTACAAGTCAATGCTGATCAGTGCCCCTGTGTCATGATCACTGCAATCGACCANAAGTCGATGCTGATCAGTGCCCCTGTGTCATGATCACTGCAATCGACCACAGGCTCGGCCAACGTAGCCAGAAATGAGAAACATTAGGGGACTAGAAACAAGACATTCAAAATAGACGTCAATCTGCACAGGATACAGAAAAGTGAACAAGTACACAATACTTCCACACATCACGGCAACACAAATTACGTTTGTTCATCTCGAGAGCGTGTCGGCCGGCGCGAGTTTCAGGAAATACTGCAACCATGGAGCAATCGAACTCCATGACAGAGAATTTTATAGAACAGAGGTAATGAAATTTGCATTAGAAAGAAATAAAACTAGTGAGTAAACGTCAATAAATGAGATTTATGTTTTTTATAACGGGCATCGTTGCAAAATTTTAAAATATAACTCAATGGCATTGATAAGTAAAGTAATCCAAGTGTCAGGGAAACATGCTTTCACAATTGAGTACAAATTTAGCCGTACTTACCAGTTACCGTTGCATAATCTTCCAGTTTCATTATGAATCAAAAATGGGTTAAAAAATTAAACGCTCACAATTTAATTTGAGGTTGAATTCCACAGTAACAATTTCTCCCCAAAATCAGCATGATACAACCTTTTGAAGCAACATTTACAAACACTTCTCATTCATCGTCACGCACATTGCTGCCAAGTTGCTCCATTGAATTTGAACAATTTTCATACTAAAGAAATGCCTGTATTTTTACTTCTTTAATGCAAATAAAATTAATTAGGAAACATGTCTGGCAATATAATTACCCCAATAAGCACCTTCAGAGGCTAAGGCTGTAACTTTATTTGCCGAGCACGAAGAATTCCAAGAAGTAATTAACGTCTTCGTGAGTCACGCAGCTCACAAAGTCAGCATTGAAGTGCACTCGGCTAATTATGAAGCCCAACATGCACGGCGCTGGGTTACTGAGACCGTCAAATCGAGAAACTAAAGCCACTCCTCAAGGGCGCTTCACACGATGTCAATGTCTGAAAACAGTATCGGAAGACATCCAAATATAGGCATCGGATGTTAACTTTGATCGCTTTTTGGAGTCAGGTTGGAAGCCAAAGGACTGCACAGCCTCTTGGCTTCCAACCTGACACTGTCGTCAGACACTGACTGGTCGTGCGAAGGTCCCTTTACTTATCAGGAGCGTGCACAGCGGTGTGACGTCACGCTTTGTAGACCTTGCAAGAGGTATAGCCTTCAAGACCGCTTACCTGGGAGCCTGGCACGGTAAGGAAGCCCATAGTGTGGGCTTTCTGGAGCTTGCCCTTTACCACCTTGCACACGATTTTGATCTTGGCCCACTGACTGAGTTTGGTGGTGCCTCCACTTTTAGCCATGGTGGGGTTGGGGTTGGAAGGACTTCACAGTTTAGAGACGGGAGACCGATCTGACGGTGGTGCAAGCATGACAGCAGTGGACGGTGCGACACAGTCCATCTTGTCTTTAGCGGGCTAGTTTATGGGGTGTACATGAAAGTGAAGGGGTTTATAAACATGAGTTAACTTCAACGAAAACACAACGCCTTCGATGCATTTGTTAAATGAAAGTGGGTGACACTGGAGCCAAGGTTTTAACCATGAACTTGAGAAGACAGAACAAGTAATACCCTCAAGGATTTATATTGAAGGTGACAATGAGTTTCGAGGGATTTAAGGATGGTCTAACAAGACACTCAGTTCGCTACGACACCGCTCAGTTTGATATAGTGAGATCTCTGAGCACGTGGTCTATCATAGGAATAGCTCAACGAAACCTGAATTCAAGGTCCGTGATAGTTGATTGGATAAGAGTGTGATTGGGGATTTAGAAAGCCCGCTTGAGTAACGTGTTATTTATTCAAAATCATGCGTGTGGTCGGAGGAGCTACGCGGAGAACAGAAATGCAATGGGCGCATTTACGGTCACTTTGACTGGTGGGAAATGGAAAAGAAAGAAACCGAAACAACGAGAGCATTGTGACGCCCACTATTGGACAACAGGTACGAGAGAGAAAAGAGATTTCTTCAGCAAGACTGAATAGGAAGATCACGGGAAAATAGACAGAAGTTGGAACATAAATTGAGCAAGACCTTATCCACAAAAATTATCTAAGGATAATGGAAAAACAGAGAGAATACATAAGCCTCCTTTATCCTTTACCCAAGGGTAATAAGGAAATTTCAAATTACTTCAAAACGAATATTAAGCAGCTCCAACTTGGTTATTCTCATAAATTTCGGACATTACACGTCCTGGAAACTAGCACCGAGTCACAGAAATGTGTTTATAGACTCGTGAAGAGAGCTTGAAATGGAATTGATTGAAACGTACTGGTTTGAAACTAACCAGGTTCCCTGATGAAGACTTCACCTTTGATGTTCTATTGTAGAGAGACGCAATAATTTGAAAATATGTCCCAGTGGCAGAGGCTCTTGAAAGGTAGCCATAGCTTTAAAATATTGAAATAACAATCAGTAGCAGAAAAACAGTGCTCACCAATCGTCACAAATGCACTTTTATTTTGGTTGTTTTTGGAGTGCTCGAAGAATTTGCTTGAAAAGTGAAGGTAGCCGTTCATCTGGGTATCAACCATAAATGCGGAGAAGAGGAAGTGTTTTATGTTTTTATAATATCAATGATCTCAAATTAATAAAAAAAAGTAACCTTGATATTCTTAAAAAATAAAATAATACCTCGAACGAGATAATAAATGACTTTTTAGGAAAGAAATCACACCCACAATCGACACATTGCCGAGACACAAAAGAAAGGCAAACGAATACGAACACAGACAGAAATCAAAGAACGCCGAGGATGATGAATGAAAGAGCGAGACGTGGCAGAGACATCACAGAGTTAGGTGAGGGATGAACAAAACAAACGGGAACCAATGTTCACACTGGGGAACAGGAGAGGAAACAAGAAGCACGAGGAAGAAAGGAAGATAAATATATAAGATGTACCACCCTGCCCGTGCCGACAGAGGATGGCCTGGCTCGCCAGTCGTAGGCACACAAACTGCAGCTCCCGTGTAGTTCCAGAAAAATTTCAAAACACGGAACACGAAGCAAGTGTTGACTGATGTTTTTAAAAAAAGTGAGTTTTTATAGTCCTTTCCTACCCTCAAAATGTTTTCACCGCTTGTACGCTTTCAAAAACATGTGCAGTACAGTTTAGACAAAAGCTTTGAAGGTTTCCTAAGTTAACACGTCAAGAAGGGCGTTTTCAACAAGATTTTCTATTATCAGTGAGCTAGAAATTCTTAGCACTGCTCAAGTGAGCTCCCCTAGAACACTTTGCAATGTCACTTTTCCACCACGACAGAGATGAACAAAGAAAGTTCGACTTCCTAGCAACGTACAAAGTTCAGTTCGCGAATAAGTGCCGTGCCCACCACGCGTGCCCAGCCTCCAGCTCCAAGCGAGAAGGGATTTCACTGGAAGGCTCCAGACACGGACCCCGGCGCGTGGAACTGCAAAACCCCGGGACTCGGGAGCGAATTTCAGAAATATTATCAAAAATTCCCCGCTCTCCCGAGGCACTGAACATGAACTCTCTTCTTCAAGCAAACTTTTGAGAACGTCAACTTTAGAAAAAAGTTTACGTGGAAGTGATCTTTTGGAAAATATTGGAATCCTGCCGCAGCAGAACTCTGGTTGGTGATCTCCCGTCCGCTCAGCAGTGGGTGCAGCGGCAAAATTTTCTTTTCCGAGAAGTAGTGCTGTGAGTTACAACCGCGCGATCTAAAGAGTATTTTGAAAATTCCGGTTCCTTGAAGTAAAATTCAAGGCTGTAAGTTTGTGCGAAATTTTGCACGACCGTTTCGGCGTACGTTGTTTTATTCAGTGGAATGCACACCTTTCCAAATTTCCAGCAAACCAATGGCTTGTGAATTACAACACACGAGACAATATTTCCGCTCAGAATAAAATACTTCCTAATTTTGAGACATCAATTACAGTGGAATGCTCAGGCCGTGTAAATGTGTTCGTGAAGGTTGAAGCAGAATTTAAATTATACTTTCCTCTGGATTGAATCAACTGCAGAGGATGTTGGAGGACATGTCAGGAGAGAATTAGTTCATCATCAACCCCGAGCAACACGAGAGGTTAAATAAGTAAACGTTTCACACAGATCTTTTTCGGCCTCGGAATGAACTCTAATTTTCAGGCAAATATTTTCTATTTTCTCGTGGAAAGGAGGAAGAGAGTTGTCGAGCGATATATGGCCTCGTTAAATATAGCCTCGTTCCAGGTATCACAAATTATACACAAATTACGCAGGGCGGAGGTGGGCCGTTACAGGTGTGCACAGAGGACGGAGTTCAGTGGGGGCCTTTCACACAACACACGAGGGCAGCACCACACGCGGCACGAGGGTTCCTGCCAGTCTTTAGGACTCAAATTGAGGTGGACGGGCTCAGGACTCCCTAGCCCCAAAGGAAACGATTCAGATTTCGAATAGATAGTGCGCGAGGCCGTTTGATAAAGAAATTAAGCTAAACCATATGAATGCGCAGGCAAGTAACCATCCTTCATGCAATCAATGTTGACGAACGTAGCCTATGGTCAATGCCGTTCTCAGTCAGGATTGTTGTTAAAGCTGACATTAGCTGGAGTAATTCCGAGTAGTGGCAAGGACTGATATATGTAAGGAGGCTATTTTTTCAAGAACGGATAATTATCGAGGGCCACAAAAAGGAAGCCACAAGCACACTTATGAAATCTGACGTTGTCCACGCAAGACAAGGCGCAAGCGAGCCTCACGAAGAATCAATCATTGAGTCAACGAACAATTTATACAAATTATACTGCTTGAGTACTACACTGACTGCACTGACTTAATAGCTTAGGCCGATCATCTCACTGAGATTGGTAGCAAAACAAATGCTTGCGTCGCAATATTTCTACAAGGTCACGCAACAATAAACGCAGAACATCACGAAGGCTGAAGGCTTAGCACCGCAAGACGAAGAGGAAGGCCACGAGTAAAGTTATACAAGAAACAGATGAGTCGTTAATGAATAAGATAGAGATAATTATACACAAGGAGATTGTGATCAAGATCCCTCAGCTGCAGCAGGGCACAGGCAGCCGAGGCCGAGGGGACGAGCCGTGTATCAAGACGGGTACAAATTTCTATTCCTAACTCGTCAATGCCAGTGAGGTGATCTTACTTCACGTGTCACTCTAACTATGACAATTGGAACCGCTTCAACTAGTGATGTGATGATTAAAGGCAATACATTACTCAATTTGATAATTGAAGTTAATGAATAGTTACAAAAAGTGAGACCAATAAAATTACTGGAGTGGCAGCCAGTACTTTCACTTGGTTACTCACCGCTACTCATACTGCACTCACACTAATGAACAGCTAAAATACATAAGCAACATGAATACAGACGTGCTAATGACAGTCCGCAATTAGCAAGCGAGATAAGCTTCTTGTCGTTATTCCCATGTATAATGAGTTATTTTAGCAAGCGTCAAGGGCTTAGCAACTAGCGTCAGAGACAGAACGAACAGTTGGGCGGTCAACGACGCGATTCTTGACGGCTTCTCAACGGAGTTCTTGAAAAAACTGATGACTTTTATTAATTCATTCCATTCGATGAGGTCGTGTTGAAAATGTCACTTTCACAAGGAGTTCAATTGCTCAAAAATTTACAGACACGAGGGTACACTGATGTAGAGGAGAGAGTTTCCTAACTTGAGATGAGGGACTTCACTACGCCATACTCTCTGAACAGACGTCCGACCTTCACTCCAGTGCAACTAAGGAAGGCAGAAGCGCACGATCAGGCCTTCACCTTCCGAAGAAGCCACACGCTGCTCCAAGAAGTTGACAGTGGACGAAGGTGGCTCATGAAAAGACAGGTCAGGCTCAGATTGAGAGCGTGATATGAGAGCGTTGAATGATGATTGAGAAGTTGATTGAGAAGTTGAACTGGCCAGACTAGCAAGGTAGTTTAGCAAGATGGTTTAGCACAACTATCCGCCTGAAATAAGTCCAGATCAAAATTGTACATCGTACTGACAAAAAAACGGAAAAAGCTCACTGATTCGAAGGAGGGGCAAAGAGGCCAGCCGTTCCTAATCACCGAAGGACTGCCAAAGTTGCGTGGCATTCGCCGCGTTAAAGGAGACACGCCACGCAAGCGACGTGCCTCGGGCAGTCTGAGACTGAAGCTGTGGCGGCCTTCACAGGAGGCACTGCACAGGCAGGCATTTCAAGGAAGGCTTTTCACGCAATTCAAGGGAAACATCTCGAGGGAATGATCGGTAAGTCGGAGGTTATAGAGTGACCACTCAAGGAGAAGCAAGTAGGGCTGGCAAGCAGGGTGGTGGCTGGTGTGTGCTACCAAGCGTCAGCAGAGCTCGAGACAACAGACCTGGCGTCACTTGCAACAGGTGGGAAGATCGTAACTCAGGCAGCGAAGTGGCGTCGAGTCTTCAAGGGGAAGCTTCAATTGAATCCATGAGTTACACTTTAATATTTGTTCATTTCACTACAGCTTTGAAGTTTCTCGGTATTACTTTCAGCGAGTGAGGAATGTTGGAACGTCGTACTAGAAACTATCTCTGTTCAAGAGCTGAATCTAATTTTCCACAAGAGTATCAATAATGACTAGCACACTCACAGGACAAACCACACAAGAGTGACGTGTCCTCACAGCAACACGACTCACGATTCATGACATTTGAAAATATGAGCTCAAGATTGTCTGCACACTGCAGCAAAAAGCCCGTTGCAAGATTGTACGATGATTGTCCCTTCCGTCGGGTGCTGTAGAGAGTTTTTGCCTGTGAAGTAAAGAGAGATGTTGGAGTTGTTAACGCTGAAGACATATGCTAAACTATGGCATCATTTTGGTTTACAAAGACATCAGCGAATCAAAATCGTCGTTAACAGCCTCTGCCGAGGTTATGATGAGGGGGAATCGAGCGCCGAGGGATATTGGGATGGAGGTAANAATAATCGTTTCAGCAAATATTATGCCCGTGCGACGCAATAATATTCGTTTCAGCAAATTTCTGCACAAGTCAAGCGACGCACTCACTTACCGTCAGCTCCATTTTTCGCAGTTTTCGACAATTTTTAAGGAAAACCTTTCGGCTTTCTGGATATTCTGAGAAATATTTCGACCAATCAAATTTTTTCCGTATTCTTAATCGAATCCCTTTTGAATGACAGCTTATCTCTCTGGTTCCCATTAGGAGATTACCTTTTATGGACGTCATGACTGCCGTAATAGTTCATTTTACAGCCTGTAACTGAGCACTGCGGGCAGACGGAGGGCGACTGCTGCACACGCCGCAGGGCTGGGCGTCTGCAGTGCACGGTTGGGCGTCTGCAGTGCACGGTTGGGCGTCTGCAGTGCACGGTTGGGCGTCTGCACTGCACGATTGGGCGTCTGCAGTGCAAAATTGGGCGTCTGCAGTGCAAGATTGGGCGTCTGGTGACGTAAGTACCCTAAGTTGAAGGGAACTTTTTAAAAATATTCTCAACATCAACATAACAACATTCGTGATCTTGAATGCTGACATAATTCCCATGAGTCGTGGACTGCAGAGTCAAGGAATTCGGAGTCGAATATCTGCGGAGCTCCTTAGTCGGCCGGTGCGGCGCCTGACGTAGACTTGCACGAAAGTGTGACGGCAAACGCCTAGTGCTGTGTTACCAACGAGCGCATTCTTGATGTTTGGAAGCCTTTGACGTTTTCAAAATAAGCACTAACGCATTTTGCGAAAAATGAAAATGTCAGTTGAATGTGACTCGGAAAATTGCACGATATCTTTAGTAGAATTGGATGCAAAATACGGAGATGTTAATCCAGACGTCCTATGTGACGGCGTGCGAGCTCTACATTCACACCGGGACACTGCTGGACGTACACAGAGAAGTCGCACGCTCTACAGGTCGACGTGAATGTCTGGCAACCTGCACATCTAAAAAGAGGCTGATTTTTTCAAATTGCCAGAATTTTTACGGCTGAACATGCAGTGTGCGTTTGACAGAAACGAATGCCTGTGTAGTGCATAGAGAATACGTCGCTCCCAAGCCCGTACCGGAAATTTCAAGGAATTGGATTATCGACTGCTACGTTGATTTGTGGAGCAAAATTCCCATTTGTCTTGTACCTGGGTTACAACTTCCCAATTTCTTCATAAGGAAACAAAATGAACTTGAAATAATCTTATTACCACAACATTGCTTTTGTAATCAGGTGAATGAATTTCCAAATGGGTCTTCCTTCAATGCGATGCAAGACAAAAATAATACAAATTCAATTCAGACGC